>PNEQ01109489.1:0-58711 GCA_003012365.1 Medauroidea extradentata
CCGCGACGGTCACGAAGAGTGTGATATTCGCGTGAGGCCGTGATTAAAACTTTAAAACGATATTATAGCGTATCTCTCGTGGGACTGACGGAACAGGTTCAGGGTTCCGAAGTATCGAAGTACATGAACTGCCGGTGTTTTGAATCAGTAATAATAGATCCCCACACTACAACATTAGAAGGGAGAGGGGATATAACAATGGTTACTGCTAGAAGTCCCGTCGTAAAAAAACTGCTGGACGGAAAAATTGAACGTTAGTCAAGTGCTCTCCGCGGAACGGCGATACGTCATTTGATGCGCACGTCTGTGTCGCTTTAGCTGTCGCTCATTTCTGTGCCATGAAACTCCATGCATGTGGCATATGGAAAGCCAGTAACACTCTTATCCAAGATATAAAGGTGGAGCACAACTATTGGAGGCTGGAGAATGACTCATTTACGCTAATGTCGCGTGCCTGTGTCCAATTGTTATGCACGTTTGAGTCACAGATTCGACGGCTTTAGGTAATTCTATCATGGAACTTTGGCAAGTTTCCTGTGGTACTTTTATTGTAATAAAAATAACGTTAAGTATTTAAAGCGAAAATAAATATACGAAAATATTTATGCTTTCTATCTATATGATGTGGACATTCGTTCAGACCAATTTCTTTATTTAAAAAGAAAGTTTAGAAGACAAGACTACCTCATCGCTGCCAAATATTCTTTATGTTACGGTATTGTAAAGTAATTTGTCTATTTAGCTTGACTTGCCTATTAGTAAAACAGACGGTCCTGTTTGAGGCTGATCCTGGGTTAAGGTTAATTCTACTACAGGTTAGAAGTTAAATGTGTTTTCTTATGGGAGAGTTTGTTACAGAGAAAATTTCTACCGCTAGTTTCGCTGCTATAGCTAAGGGACCATAAAAATACAAAATCGTACTAAAATTAAATCTAAATATGCTTGGAAATGACAGAAGTCACTTAACTTTATTTTAAAGTAAAAGAAACCAATTTCGCGTTTTAAATTATCAGCTTCATGCAACTTAAAACTCAGGAAAGCTCTGTGATTGGTCAGTTTGCACACATTACCGATACCAGCGCTCAAGCGGCATAATTTTCCCCAGTGCCAAACTTTGAACGTTGATATTTCTAACCTAGAATTAACCTTACCTGGGTGGACGTATTTTGCGTGGTCGAGTCCTAGAAGTGCGGAAGCTGTATGGTCGACACAGTACGCGCATCACGTGTCTCCTTAGTCTCCAGGTGCAAGCCACTAAACTGGCGTGCAGTTATCTCGCCGACAACTTGCCTCTACGAGACTTTCAGTGACCCTATAATTTTATTACGCAAGATTAAAAATAAAGGCGTATTGCACACGTCTATACCTTTTAAAATATTCTGCGCCAAGATTTTCATACCTAAAAAGCACCAGCAATACACGCAGCATTTTCGCCATATTCAGCAACGTAAAAATAAACTTAAGATATACGTGGAGGTTCTTAAATTTGTAACGTTCTTTAAACAACAATGCTTCCTGGGAGTAGAACCCACGTAGTCAGGTTAGCTTGCTGGCGCCGTAGCACTTCTGCGGCCATCGATGCTTGGAATCGAACCCACTGCGTGCAGTCGAGAATCCGTTACTGTTCTGAACGATCTGTCACGGCAGACCACTTTCTGAGATCATTGCAGTCGTAAGTTGAATGCTATTGGTGGAGTTCTTCCTGCATTGAACGGCACGTTAGCGACTGCATGTGCCATGCCGAAATGGGCCGTGCCTGACAAACCTATCTGATCCGCATTTCAGGGCGCCGCGCCGCCTACCTAGAGGCTCAAGAAATTACAGGGCTATAAGGGCGACCTTGAAGAGCGCTTCAAATACCGCATCGCCACAACGAACCAAGTACTGAAATTGAGTTCAAGTTCTCTGCCGATCCATTTTTTTTTTCGAGGGACTTTAAGTGTTGACCATACATTTATTGGTGGACAGTTCAGCGCCCGGTATAGTGGCCACTAGAGTAAAACTATTTTTTTAACGAAATTTATAATTTTTCTGACAGAATTAGTTACAAGCAGGAAAATCATTTCAAATTAAAATTTTTTATACGTTAAGGCATTATTGTCCAGCTCTTTAATTGTCATGAAATCACACTAACTTTAATACTCTCCTTTTTGTTGTAAACGTAAAAATATGTTATTATGAGTTTCGTTCAGGCAAATTAGTTTCTAAAAATTTGAAATACGCATCTTGCAGCGTAAAAAATAAATTACAAACTGTATTATTGTGGACATACGCCATTGCAGTATTATGTCGTCCCAGATATCTTAGAAAGAAACTAAGAACAAACAAAAAAACACGAAAAAAAAACAAAAACAGAAAACGTAATTATTTTTTTACTTTATTTGTTGTTGACTAATTCCTTATGGGATCTTTCATGTTCTGTTGTTTTGGTTTATGGATGTGTTAACTACAGCCAACTCGGCTTGTTCTCTCTCTTTTTTTTTTTTTTTTTTTTTTTTTTTTTTTTTTTTTTTTTTTTTTTTTTTTTTTTTTTTTTTTTTTTTTTTTTTTTTTTCATATTTCGTTGTTTGTTTGTTCTTAGTCTCTTTTTAAGATTTCTGGGACTACGCAATATTGCAATGGCGCATGTCCACAATGATACAGTTTGTCATTCTGTCCCATTGCAAGAAACATTCAGAGACACTGTAAAAATAAATGTGCAATGTCTAGCAACATTACAATTAAAATATATAGCATACATCAACAACCTTTAGATCCGAGCCACGTCTTGGGGACCTCAAACCCAAGTTCGTGCACCTAATTGTTCATGCCTTGACCATGCTGTTCCGTTTTTTATTCGGTACGCGAAACTTGCATTCGCGGGTGTGATACGTAAATGAACGACAACATTATCGTAAGTTCGAAAGTTTTTTTTGGAAGTCCATACCGTATGGAAAAGAAAAAAAAAACCGCCACCCTAACAGCGCTAATTTTGCCAAAGTGACGCTTTTCTTTGAAATTATATTTGGCGCCCCAATTAAATGCACGAATTGCGGCGTCGCAAATAGTTTGTCATATAAATTTATGTCTTTGATAATTATATTTATTTATGTATATTATTACGTGCGAAATTTAAACGTAGGTATAAATTAAAATTTAATTTCCTCGTAGGTTTAGTACGCAGTCATTTTTTTATCGCAGTGCCGTAAGCGGGGATAACTTAGGAACCGTTTTACACAATGTATTGTAATTTATCGCAGGTAAATATATTTGCTTACCGTAAGTGGGTAACATTGAACTAGTGAGGTGACTTTGCAACATTACAAATTTTTTTCCCATATATGGTAGCACTGAATAAAGAAATGTTACGTGCGATAAATTCCGAATAATAAATAGCTACATGGCATTTAATGAATATTTACTCTAAAAGGAAAATAAAAATAGTGTAAAAGTGTTCCAAAGTTCCTCCCCCTCCCCCTCCCCCTCGCAGGGTAAAGTCACCACCGCATACGGTAGGAGTGCCGTATGTTTTATTTGTGTGTCCGAAGTTTCTGCTGGTTTTGTGATAATTGTTATTTTAAGCTTAAACGAGAAAATATATGTAAAATATGTCTGGCAGTTTTATTTAAAATGGTTTTGCCATGATATCTGCTTTTTTTTAAAGTAAGAAATTACACAGTTTCTACTAAAAAGTCAACAAACCAGAATTTTGTTAATTATATAATTAGCTAAAACCATACTATTCACGGCCTTGAAAAAATCAGCCAACATGGAGAAGACGATTTCAAACAAAACTACAAGACCAATTTTTTATATCTGCTCTCGTTTAGGCGTGAAAAAAATTAATGTCGCTCAAATCGTATAAAATAGAGAGCATGGCCTTCAGGTAGTTATTGGACTGTCGAACTGAAATTATCAGGTGTCGTCGGTACGGATTCATCGTCCCTATTGCGTGTTACTGGTGGTATGTGGGTGTACGTGCATGTTGACGACGTAGGAGCCTGCGCGCGGGGGCGGGCGTAGCGGTGGTCCGGACCAGCGGCACTGCCGAAAACAGCGCGGGTACCGTAACTGCGGCCCTCCTCGCTGTGACGGTGGCACACATTCCCGCCTCCCGCTCTCGAGGACCGAGACGTCTTCTCGCAGGCGTTGTCCGGGTCCGCGAACATGCCCGCCTGCCAGTTTCTATGCAAGGGGGGAGGAGTGGGGAGAAGCTGCCTTGCTTACACGTGTCCAACACGGAGCGGAAATGTACCGACCGGTGTCTGGGTGACTGGTAAGGGTAAGATGGCGGCCATGGGGGGATGACTTGTGCGTGCGTAGTATACAGCACGGCGCGTTGACACGAGCACTGTCCCATGTTCTAGTCTGCGTGCTGGTTGTGTGGTAGGGTGAAAACACGAACCATGCAGCAGCGGCCGGTGGATTGTTGCAAGATGGCTACATAGTCTCAGTACTCTACATTAATAATTCACGAGCCGTAGACCAGTGACCACGACTAGGGTCGCTGGATTATCGCGAAATGATTTTTTGCCCCCAACTTGCTTCAATACCTTACTGCACATGCTTCATGATTATTGGCTGCATGCCTTTGTGCTGAGTCGTCTCTTATTTGACTAGACCAATCAGAATAAGGTTACTGCGACACTATACGTCTGTGATTCGCGGATAGAACTTCAAGACGCCGAGAATTGGTTACATTCTTCAATCACTTACCATGAAGAATAACTGCAGAGGGCCGATTAAATATAGTTTTTTTTTCTGGGTGCAACGCAAAATTTGCACCTGCGTTGCCTCTGTTTGCGTTGCATTGGAAGTAAATACTCACCCACATGAAATATAAGAGCTGTTTTACTTGGTCTGCACTTTCGCTACACTGCGTCGGTGCAAATATCAGGTGCTGATATTTAATCAGGGCCAAGATGTGAACGTACGGAATTATGTCACAAAAATCTTCTCGCCGAAACCCTGGGTGCCTACATCGTTGGCTGTAGCATCAAATAGCTTACAAGCGTGTACAGTTCTCGGCCACTGCAGCCATCATCACACGTTATTATGTTAAATTTTTGTTTTAATTATTGTATGTTTATAGTATACGATGTTATGTTTCTGTAATGCTGTCATAAAAATGTGCACCGAAGGTTTAGGCGAATTTCAAGAACATTGTTGAGCTAGTAAAACTCTATATTTTATAGAAACCGTTATGCTTTGTTCTTTATTAGAATTATTACAATTATACTATCGATGGAGAATGTATGATTCACGTTGCAACAACCTACCATTGTCGGAATATTATCGCCGAGAAGGATATTTATTTATTTCATACACGACATATTCAGCCAAAGGCTTAAGATGTGTGAGAGAGCATAAAACCAACGGAAAGCTGAAGAACTATAGTGACAAGACATTCTGTGGAAAGTGTGATAGTTTCTGCATATAATTCTAGTACGAAAGCTACATCTGTATATGTGAACTCATAATATTGAACGGGATAAAATGACTGGTGACGAATATGTTTGTTCAGTCTGTGAGATATCCGGCACAGCAGTGGATGACGTGTCGTCAAGCGAGGTGACTTTGTGACAGCAGGGGTGACTTTGTGCCACTCAGATTGAGTGAAACATAGGTAACTTTAGTTGAGTATTATAAACTATATATTTAAAACACCTATTAAAATTTTTAAATTATCTATTTAACAACCACAAAACAAACCTTGTAATTGGTCCACAGTCACCCGCAGTTGATACAAGGTAACCCCGTTTGACGGTAGTTGTGACATGGGATCGTCTAGGTGCGGAAAACCGGAAACAACAACAGATCTGTACCGTTGAATCGTTCGATATGTGAAGGTAAGCCGTAAAACTTAGTTCCCAACGGGTGTTGAGAATTGTATCGAAGTATTTAAAGTACACCGTCCCTCTGCCTTTCTATTCCATGGACAGTTGAATTGTAAGACCACCGTATGGAATGCTGTCGCTAAGAGCATGTCGTTGTTGGACTAGACAGCACTCGAGAACATCCTGTGTGATGACAAATCACGTCGTGACATGAGGACCGTTACTTGCGATGTTGTATTGTTCTCACTCTTAACTTATGAGAAACTAGGTTTATGGTATGATATTACTTTTCTTGGTATTTTCTGAGAAGAGAATGCCTCAGTTCTTGTGCAGAAATACTAAGTTTAAAAGTTGTTGGAACACTGCAGTTGCGATTTGTTGGTAATTTTGAACGTAATGGTAACTAAGTGTTATATGGGCCTATTAATAAACGAATTCTTAAATGTATAATTCCGTAAGCATCGCGTAATTGTGACTTATTCATTGTAATATAATATTACTAGTACATATCTAAGCCTCTCCTATAATATATTTTGTAATAAATCTCGTTGAAATCCTTACCGCTCATATAATATAATCTATATTAATAAATCTTGTTTGATTCTTCTTCTTGACTCAGAAAGAGATAAAAATTCACCGTGATGTCTGATACGGAACCTTAAGGGGGTAGTTCACACAAATTTTTATTTTAATAATTTGTATTTTAGACGAGATATTGTTTGTTTTGTAGACATACATTCTCACTATTTTTCACAGTAATGAAAATTTTCTAGCTTTGATAGTTTTTGTATAGTGTCAAGTAAAATAAAAATTTTGCATACAACCATTTTATACAAGAAACGAAATTGATTTACAAAAACGAAATAATTCACACTGTTGTTACAGGCTACAACTAGTCGCGTATAAAAACATTGGATTGAAATTTATTGTATTAATAATATGTATAGAAAGTTGAACATTTTTTATTTATTTATTTCAAATTCAGCAATTTTTTTAACAGAAAATTTTCTAGACATAGCGACACTGTTCTGTATGTCAGTTGGTTTTCGTTTCTTGTATAAAACAGTTTTATGCAAACTTCGGCTTTTACATGCCATTACAAAAAAAGTATTAAATCTAGAAAATGTTCGTTACTGTATAAAATAGTAACAATGTATGCCTGTAAAACAGTCAAAATATAAAAATTATTAAAACTATTACAACTGTTCAGGGAGTCCGTCCTTAAGGTGGCCTGAGTGGAGGTGTTTTCCGCTTTCGAGTTCAAGAAGTGCGGAGAATCTCTAAGGGCGACGCAGTACAAGCATCTCGCCGATTACTCGCCCGTGAGGCGTTCAGTGGTGACCATGTAATTTTATAACGTAATATTTGGGATATAGGCGTACTGCACCCGCCTACACTTTTTTAACACGCGGAATCAAGATTACAATCCTTAAAAATGACCGCAAAGCACTCATTTAACCAATTTCGGCCGCGAGAAAATAAGCTTTAAAAGATTTCCGGAGGGCCGGAAAAGGTTATACACTTGTATAAAGTTCTTTGAATCCTATTCCTAAGCAGAAATCACTCACGTACGTTGCGTAGTTTATTCAGATTTATTTGTTGAAGCTTGCACACTTCTCGGTGGCGTGGTAAGGTGGAAAATAACCAAAATAAAAAATTTTAGCGTTTTGGTCTTAAAATAATTTTAACTTCCGTAAACCACTCGCTTAGAGGTTTTCGGAAAGTAAAATTATTTTAAAATTTAAAGGTGAATTTTTTTCTAATTCGGTAGGGTCGTGGATATTATCGTACTAAAAATAAGAAAAATTATAATTTTCAATTTTTATGGATTTTGTGGTTTCAATCCCTTATTTGTATAAATACAGTTTTTAATTTTTTACTAGAAAGCAAAGCATACAACCCGCCCAGTGCTATACATATAAACGTCCGTTAATAGAATATCTACTCAAAAAAAATCCAATGGAATTATGATGACTTGTTTAGATTTTATGGACGATCGAGTGTTTCAGGCGTTCGCTCGACGTCTTACCTTTCCACACCCCGTAAGGGGATCGCGGTGACCGAATGGAGCCGACCCCCGGTGGCTCAGTTGGTTGAGCGGCCGACTTTGGTGCGGGGGATTCTGGGTTCGATTCCCAGGTCTGGCTGGGTGTAAATTTGTGTTTGTCTATTTGGGTCTCAAAAATTGTCACTATACAAATTTTCAAACGAAAAGTACTGGGGTCACTCACATTAAGTCACATTAAAGGGGGGAATGTTTGGTGCAGTGTTGATGCGGAAGTTTCCGCATCACCGCTGCACTAAACATTTTAATTCAAATAAAAAAAATATAAAAAATGGTGAGACCATTCGCCTCCCGTCAAGGCGATCCGGGTTCGATTCCAGGCGGAGTTGGTCCCTGGATTTTCGCAAGTGGGAATCGTGCCGGACGATGCCGTTGGTCGGCGGGTTTTTTCTGGGATCTCCCATTTCCCTTGACCTTTCATTCCGGTGCTGCTTCATACTCATCTCATGTCACCCTTCACCAGCGCTAAGGACCAAAATCTCTCATTCACTCCATACCCGTTAAGCAGTGACCCTGTATTTTCACTGCATGCAACAATATAATCATCTTATTTTACTCGGTTCCACATTTGCATGCTAGCCGTAAAACTGCCAGTCACACCTTTGTATTGTTAAAAGCGTTGACTGGAGTACAATTTACTGTTGTAAAGCCATGCCCATATATAACTCTGAAAAGGTTCCCGCCATCAAACTAACTCTATGGTCACGTATCCGACCGAGACTGCAAGAGGTTTAGGACGTAACGTTTGTTCAAGGAATAATGACACAAAAGAGTAATGTAAATATGAAATTCCCGCAACATAGCAACGTTTAGTAGAGTATTATAATTGAGTAAAGATGATCAGTTTTCAGCTCGATGGCTGGTTTGAACTTCAGAGATAACATCCGAGGTGCGACTAGCCGAGGATGAAGCTGCAGTGGTTCGCCATTGCCTTCTATAGGATGGGGACACAACACAACACCCAGTCCTGAACTCGTGGGGTAACTGTGGAATCGAACACGGGACCCTTGACCCAGCGACCACTGAGCCAAGCGGCGTAGTAATGCTGGATTCTCGTAGGCACGCACATACGTACTGTTGTGGGATTGGATTTAGAACACCAAAGAATCTAGATGTGCTCAAAATTTGTTTTTGTTAGTATAAAATGTTGGCAGTAAAAATAAAGCATTTAATGTTTTGCAACGAAACATGTAAATTAATTTACCACAAAAAGGGGAAGGATTTGAAAACAGTTATTAATATTAAATTAAATTTAATTTTCTTACGGCTACTTTTAAGATGGATTCACAGCCATCACTTGCGTACTTAACGTATGGAGTAGAAAGTTGATCAGATTTGCTACGTACGAACGCTACATGAGGTTGTGAATGCTTGCATGCTGTCTAAGTGTTTCTGCTTATACACATACATACGTACGTCGCGTAGTAGTTGTAAATTCAGCTTAAAACTGCGAGGTAAATTCTTGATTTCTATATGCCCGCCCGGGTCATGGCGGGGTCCATAGGTGGCGAATAACGGAAACTCTCTTAGGAGGAGTAGGGAGAAATCCTTCCTGAACCAAAACTGCAAGACATTTTTGTGTACAAAAACTAAAAAGTTCCATGTGGAGGGGTGCTTGCTGATGGTGTGTCCAGGCCAGAATCAGTCCTGCCCATCGTATTGGCGATGGCTGAGTGTTGTGAAGGTGTTTTGTGGGTTTGTGGGTTTTGACCCGGGTGTTTTCGCGAGGGAACTCCGTTACTCGCGGTGCATGTAAACTCTGTAGTGTTCCCACCCCAGTGGCGGGAGCTCGTAACGCCCGGGTTACAGTTAGCAGTGGGTGGGTTCCCGCCATTGTTCTGTATGACGACGGGATGCTGCGTGTACCTCACCTCGTCGGGCCGGGCCGAGGCAGGATGGATGACTGCGGAGAATGTGAGCGCCAAACACCTGTTGTTGAGGCGCCTTGTGATTATACCCTAACTTCGTACATCGGCTCTACCTGCGACTCGTCAGACATCCGTAGGTATACTCTGTTGTACATTACTTCAGTTAATTGTCATAATTCTAAAGGCGCAAGTGTTTTAGATGTTTGATTGATGTCACTTGACATTCTTTGTTCTCAAGTGAACCTGAGAGGTCCACTTCACCGTAAGTATTGTAAATGTTACCTTTAATGTAGGAAAACGTTACATAATGATAATAGTAATTTCACATAAGTAGATGTCAACATTTACTGAAATTATATCAAAGAGTATTCTGCCCGAAAAGTGTATGTATGCATTCCTCCTTGATGTTGCTCGAGCCGAAGGAATACCGTATTACGTCGAAGAATGATCTTTATCGCGTGATCGAGTGAAGTGGTGCAGCATCAACATATTGGACTTGCAGCAGGGTTCTGTTCCCTCGTCTTACCATCCCGATTACGGTTTTCCGTGGTTTCATCAAACCGTTCCAGGTGAGTGCTGTTATAGTTCCTTAACAAAGGCCATGGCCTACTATTTTCTAGTTCTTGCCTTTGTGTGATGTTGTGTGCAACCGTCTGTAATGACTTTGCCTGTCGAAGAGGCATAAAGCTCAATTTAAAAAAAGATGTCACGTGACAGGGCCGTATTAATTAATATGCTTGCTCTTCGCAATAAAGGATTTACGTCTCGTAGGCATGGTGGCCATTAGATACGAAATCAATGGTTCATACAGGCAGGATATGGGGAGGTCTCTATTATGAACAGTCTTAACGTTCACCTGTAGTATTTATGGTAAACAATAGAAAACGAAATCAGGATGGCCTGACCGGGAGTGGAACCGAGATCCTTCCGAATGTGAGTCCAGTGAGATTTATATACCTGTTTCATTTTGAGTATGGTTGGTTTGCGCATGTGAAATTTGCGTCTTAATCTCTTTTCCATTAGAATCAAATAATTCTCAGCTGGACTTGCTGGGAAACTCTACTTTCGTCTTACCAGCTTACAGAGTTGTGGCCTATTGCACCGGCCTCGTGTTATTCATTTCCGTCTATGTTTGACGGGCACATTTTGGAGTTCATATCGTTCATAAATACGTTTTGCCGGTGTGTTCACTCTCTAGTCGTCGTACGTGTGACATTCTGTTATTAGAATAATGAGAAGTGTTTCTTAGATACCAAAGACCCACTTTGGTCAGCATTTGGATCACACGAGTTCTATCAGCCAATCAGAAATGGTTCTGCACGTTTGACCGTGCCTGAAAATGCAATGTAATTCCAATTCTTGTTTGTCTGATAGATAATTTCGTTCCCAATAAAGATTAATGTAGCAAGTATTATCGGAGCGACACAATGGTGCAGCGACTGCCAAGAGATGCGCGTCATTGGTAATATGATGCGTCCCATACTTTGACCACGTAACTTGCCTCGCTGTCCCCCGGCAAGGAATGCGGCCAGCCCTTCACTTCACCAGTAATGATAACTTGTCCGTGTCTTGGCTAGGGTTACGCCTTCTAGCCGTAAACTGCCCGCTGCGGTCTCCGTTATTGCTCCCCAACCCCTCGTGGCCTTTCCTCACACGGCTTACTGTTAATGTATGCGCGTCCATTTCCCTGGTCCTCGCTCACGTTCTTCACAGAGAGTGCGTTGAACGTGATGCATCGATAAGTGATGGTAATTACCGCATGTGTTTCTCGCAGTCGACCGAACCGACACGTCGGGAAGGAGTGGTCGCCCTCCGAACAGCCGTGTGAGTGGCTTGTCTTGGCCCAGCTGCTAGGTGAGACACCTCCTGATTGTCGGTGAGCAGGTCGGGACATGATTGTCAGTCACGTTTCAACAAACACGAGGTAGACTTTCACAGATAAAGCGCAGTGGCTAGGGAACATACAACTAGGCTGAGGGGATCTGGATTCAATTACAGACATGGCCGAACCGAATTTTCAGCGTATGCGAATATGCGAGGACATTGCTGTTGGTCGGTAGGTTTTCTCGGGGGAGATTTCCAGTTGCCCAACCATTTCATTCCATCACTGCTCCGTGCTCACCTTGGCCACCAACGGCTCCCAAGACTAGTGTCGAAATTATCAGTATTTTTTTTTTTTCTTTTCCTAAAGTCAAACAAAATCAAGTTTTACAACAGAGTGCAAGGTTTGGGTTGTTTACTCGGGTACAAAATATTTATCGATAAGATTATGACTTGTGAAGCGTTCGTGCGTTTTTTAAGGAGGGGGGGGGGACGATGTGTATTTGTGGCGTATACAAATCTCAACTTGCCTTGTAAAATCATTGCAAAAATACATATCCTCGCAATTTTCGTGTAGAAAATGCATTCAGTATTATGACAATGTAGTGAAGTTCTTTGTAATGAGAGAACAATGAACTCTTGATGGGCTGAATTTATAGTTGGCATCGCAGCAGTGCTAAATGCTCGTCACTCAGCTGCCCAGGCCGTGACCGGCGGAGAGAGAGGGTAAGCTTTATAACGAGCCCCGAGAGGTCCTCGACTGTATAGATGACGGCAAGTGTGGGCAGCTCGCGCAAGAGCAGAGTGCCCCCGTGGACAATGGCCGGCCGCACAAGGGCGCGCCTTGTTCTGCATGTGCTCGGTCGTGCTGCGGGGTCGAGTCCTGGGTGGCTCCCCTCGTCACGACGTCGTGATACACGCGGGTCGTCGTCGTCTTGTCAAGGTTAGCGACACATGCCCGCAGGCGCTCTGTTACATCCGCCACTTAAATTAAGAGTCGGAGCTATTACTGGCAATACCGTAGTGGCGTTTACTTTGACACGTAGGGTGATTATGGGACATTTCAAATATTTTTTTTTCGCATGTATGGTACAAGGGGCGGCGGCGAGGGAGGGACAAGGGAACACTGTCCCTCCCATACAAGATAGGTATTTGTATCCACCCTAAGTCTTAATATTTAAAAATATTACAATTTCGGCTGTGTGTGAATTCAATATTTAGACTCGAAAAACCACTTATATAGCACCGATGTGCACACTAAAATCCAATTTTCCCGAGGGAGGGCCCCGGACCCCCGCTTCAATAAGTCGTTATAGGAAAAAATTCGGAAATAAATTTGTTGTTTATGATCAGCCCCCCCCCCCCATTTTTTCTCTTCTATTTACAAGAATACCTTCCGACGCCACTGTAAAGTAGCTCTCTGAATAAAAAATTTTACGCGCGATAAATTCCAAATAATAAATATCCACGTGAAATTTAGTTAATATTTTCTTGCAGTTAAAAAACATGAAAATAAAAATAGTGCAAAAAAATCCCGAAGTCACCCTACGTGTTCAGTCACCTCCAGTTACGGTACCTCTTAATAATAAACAAATGCCGTATGTGGAGGGTACCCGACGATGAGGTATCACGCCACCCCGATAGCAAGCTTCTAACTGGGCACCAGTTGGAGTTCGCCGAACCAAAAAGATGACATGAAACTATTCCCTACGACAGAGGAGTGACGGAATGCGATGGGTGGCAGAAACGGAAGTATCCCGAGAAAGCCCACCCTCCAACGGCAACGTTCGCCACTTTTCCGACACACAATAAATCAGGGATTGAACCCGGAACAAGAGGTAAATGTTCTAGCCATTATGCTAATCGCCTCCCTATGCCTCTCTATTAAAGCAATACACTTACGAGCGTTTTTTTTACCTATTTGTTTATGATTGTTATTTGGTTTTCGTTTAACGGCGACAGATAACTGAATTTTATATTGTTGGACATTATTAATAATGAGTCTTTACTTGTTCATGTTTAATGTGCGTAGTGCAATAATATGGTCATTAGCTACGCTTCTATTTCCATGATTCAAAGTAAATCTTACTAAAACTTCAATCGAAAACGAATAAAAATTCAGCGCATACGGAATTTACGGCCTTGAAAAAAAGCATCAGTGTCTGTACTTCAATTTTTCGTTGCTAGGGATCCAAGCACTCTAGAGTAAGCAAGCCCTTCGGCTGGAGTGCCAGCGAGATCTCCTTTGGATGCCCTGAACAGCGTATTTGGTTACTGAACTGTTTATGCGAATTTTTTAATGACTGTCGCTGTTGCTGGGCACTATTCTAGGACATTGGATTTATAAATAAATGAATATATATAAGTATATATATATATATTTATAATTGTACTTTATTTCGTATAGTATTTTGGGGTTGCAGGGCGCAATGGTGTCCGTATCTAAAACTGCTCTCTTCTCACGAAGAAGGTGTGATGAACTGTGGGTGGCGATGGACTTGAATAATATATGAACGTCATTCTTTATTTGTAAAATTGAAAAAAAAAAAAATCACTACAGCCTTATTCATTTCATAAATATATACAGTACATGAGAATGTAATAAACCTAATTTATGGCTTTATTTTCAGAATACATATTATATTCCCGCCATCTGTGTTACTCCTTTAGTTTTGCCTGATCAAGGACTCGTGTTAAATTTGGGCACAGCCAGGAGCTGTGCGTTTCATTTAGCGACCTAAGAGTCCGCAGCTGGCTTCATGCGCTGGGAGAGTCCATCACAATTATAACGTTACCTGTCGCTGTTAGCATTCACAGCAATGGTACCAGCACACCATACTATGTTCCCTTCAATCTAAGGTACGAGTCGCACTTTTCGAGCCTTAGACCCGAATTTACATTATGTGTACATTCGGCTTTTAAACAGTTAAACAGGTGGTTTGGTAGAGGAGTATAAACAAATGGCCATAAATAAGTCTAAAAAGATTATACCCGTGCTTTTTTTTTTTTTCAGACACCCAAGGTCTTGTTACCGCAGCTTGAATTCTAATTTTATTTATTAATGTATAAACGTGTTCTTAAATCGTCTCTTTGCAGCTCTAATGCTCACACTACTAGGTTATTGCAGTTTATATATAATTTACATATCAAATGTTGCCTTGCTTTTTATAATTTGACCAAAGTAGAGGTCCTGACGGGGTACCCGTTTAGCTACTCCTGTATTACGGAACTGGATTCGCAAGTATCTGTTTGGCGAAACCAGAACATGAACGGTGTATGGAAATGCGTTGTTTAGTTGAGCCGCGTGACGAGATCATCTTCGTAATGTTGAAGGCTGTCGGTGTACAGTCTGTTCCTAGAACAAGTGAACCTTTCTGACAGCTCGATAATGTTGACATTTCAGATAAATCATTGTTTTTCTGTTGTTATTTTTGTTTGTTTGTGTAACCGTGTGTATCAGCATGCTGCATAACCAAATTATGTGAAATGAGGTTGGAAACACTGGGAACATTTGTATATTTGTATAGCGTGTTCGCTGTAAAGGAAGAATTTTTTTAAGCCTTAGCTATTGTTTTCTTATCAGAAAATATATATCATTCCGCCTCTTGTTATGTAAACATTAAACTTTAAATTTTGAATGCGTATATATTATATAAAAGTACTCAATCGTTAATGTTTTGGCTATATATGTATATATGTGCGTGTTCTTGAAATTTTTTTTCAAAAGTGCTAACTTTACCTAACAGACTATAACCACGTGAAAATGAAAATGTGACCCCTTCATAAATAATAATTTTAACCAAACCAATCTATCTAATTTAGTTTTGCAAATAAAAATAATGCTGTTAAAATTGCAGCTGCCACAGCGCAGCACAACAGCATTTAATATGGTCCATGCTCTCAGTCAGTACAATTATATCAACTCACGTACGTGAAAACACCGTGTATTCTCGTGTGATTTCATAATTTTTTACGTTGGCAGTTTCTGAAGAATTTGTGGAAACACAATCAGAATATTTCATCAAACGCATGTGGTTTGCGAGTATCTGCAATGCGACGATTAAAGGTAAATAACCTCGCATCGTAAAGTTTTAATGACTTTCAGGTTGCGCTATACACGTGTCAGTTTGTGTGGGTGTTACTGATACCATTTCTGAATTAAAAGATACAAGAAAAAATAATAGATAGCCTATATTGATAATATTTACAGGGAGTAGTATTGTATTACGTGCCAACATTTCTGGCTGACACCATCAATGTGCATTTTATAAACGTCTTGTAAATACGTACAACTTGTGATGACAGTAAATAGAACTATCCTTGCAGTTACTGAATGAAGACAATTAGTAACATATTGCAGTGGAGGAATGTTGTCACTTATAAGCAAGTAGGCCTAAACAAAGCAGTCTACCGCTTGGACAAGATTCTCACACTTTTTACATTATGCATTATGCAAATGATTTACTTCAAAGTCCTACATTAAACTTGTTTCATCTTTGCTGTTGATAGCCCATTCTCCTGATTGTGCCAATGAACCTGAATTGTTGGCATCGCTGTCATTGCTGGAAACAGATCCACATGTATAATCAACGATTTCCTCTCTGGAAAATGACCCACATAGACCATTAACAATTACCCCGGAAAAATACCCACAAGCATCGTCAACGCTGTCTTCTCTGGAAACCAATCGACATGTATAAGTCCTATCTCCTGTTGCATTGTTCTTAAATGTACTTCCTCGTCATGATCTTCTGCAAAATCATTATAAAACAATGTAGTAGCTGATATCGTATCCAATTAGGAAAATATGAAGGTTACTTTGACCACTGAAGTTACTTTGACCAATAGTCAAAAGTAACCCCATTTCACATAAAAATGTGCCACGTTTCAATGAAAGGTGAATACTGCACACTGAAAATCCATTAACATGTAAATACTAAGTGGAATGCAATTAGAATAAGTTATCTGTGCTGACCAAATTGTAAAACATTAACAAACTCTAAATATTTCCTTCCACTACACAGATTTTATCTTGCTTCCCTGTAGCACCAACAATAACAGCTGAACTTCATAGAGAATATAAACATGAAATATTGTGTAAAGCTTTCTTTGTCCGTAGGGAAAATATAAAATAGGCCACAGACTGAAAAGTCTACAATACTTGACGTAATAATTTTCATATAACTGCCACCAGAGGTACAACAATCTTTTATTATGTTTTGGTCAAAGTAAACCCACTGGTCAAAGTATCCCCAGTTGACGGTATATACATTTATGTTTTACCTAAAAAAATTATGTACATAGAGAATATCGCCATCCTGACACGATGACGAGAAGAATGACATGACATGTTTATTATTATATATGTAATGTATGATAATTGCGTATAATTGATGGCTATTGCTCGTATTAATTGGGGTGGTGACCACATGGCACGTCAGAATTTTTTTATATCAGCATAAAGATTACAAGCGTAATTCATCGTAAAAATTTTGAAAGCAGTATATTCAAATTTTTGGCCCGGAAACTCCTGAAATAGCACCATTTTGCACCTACAAATCCAAATTTTTCCGGACCCCCACTGCTCTCCCCCCGTGGGTAAACATAGCGCCGCCTGCCTGCCCTCGAGCGTCGTATATTCTGTCCTCAACGCCGTCATTACTACCCACCTCGCTGTCCGCAGTTGCCCGTAAATTCGCACTCCGACGTATAATTTGTCGCTCGCAGGGTAGTAAATAACTGACGTGTACGTAAGACTTCGTTCCTCCTTGTGATCTCTCGCCGCCGGGCGATGTCACGGGTGTAGAGTTTTCCCGCAGGATCTTCCGTTAACACAGTCTCTTGATTTCAGCGCTGCTCCTTACTCAACTCATGTAAAACCTTATACTTGCTTACGCCATGGCTCCCAGGTGGGCAGCGCCCAGGTGATTAGATTTTCGTACCCTAAATATTACACATTTTGTTGTGAAAATAAGCCAAAATGAATTAAAATACTTATTTCGCATTTCGTTGATTTGTTTGTCTGTTTGGTAACAGTGAGCTAGGGATAGACAGTCAGCACCTCAGATGTCTTCAGGGATCTCAGCCGTTGCCTAGGAGGATTATATTTCGAGTGCCGTGGTCATTACTAACTATTGGGCAGTTGTAGTATAAAAAGACACACTAGTTAATTTCATATGTTACTTTTTTTTCTTTCTTTGATTTGTTCACAAATAGTAAAATTTTGTATGTTTCGTACTAGAGAGTAACAAAAAAATTCACTCGAATAGTCAGAACAAAATGTATTGTGGTATAACTATTTTGGCAAGTGTAGACTGTTACTGGCGCATCGCTGTTGACATTAAATATGCCAGTGCTAACTCCCTTTTTGTTAAGGGCGTTGGACCCGTAAAAATTCAAAATTTTATGTTTATGCTAAACGCTGTTCAACTTTTGAACATCAGATAACACGTCATTTCCCCGAATAAAAAAAATTAGGCCTCATAGTTTTTGCATAATCACTCATTAAAGTCTCAAAATGGCCATTGCGGTGTAGCCAAAATAAAAAAAAAAGTAGTTAACGAATAAATTCAAAATTACAGGAACTGATAGTGTATCAATGCATTTTACGACATGGTTGACAAAAGTTAGTTTTGAAAATTTCAGTAGTAGCCAAAAGTCAAAGTTATGCAAAAATGTACTCTTTTTCATCAATTTTTTAAAAATACAATAAGTTATCGCTTTGTGTTCACAAAAGTATCTTGAAGTAGCTCACATCATTAAGAATCAATGTGAATTATCTTGTTTCTGCAAGTCAATTATTTTTTTATTATTTTGGCCATTTTGTGACTTTGATAGGTCATAATGCTAAAACTATGGGTTCTAATTTTTTAATTGGGGAAATGGCATGTTATCTGATGTGCAATAGTTGAACAGTGTTTGGCACAAATATAAAATTTTGAATTTTTACGGGTCCAACGTCCTTAAGTATTTTTGAAACGCCTCGAGTATGTTGTGTATGATCTACTTGGCTTGTGTAGGTATGAGAAGCGACGCCGCTGTTGGAGGACCACGCCCACGACAGTTGTGGTCCTCTGTGATATACGGACGCCATGTCACGAAGTGGCCCTCTGAGACATGGGATTAAGGCGTATAGTAGGAGAACGAGTGCTGAGCTTTTGACGGTGGTGGTTTGACCCGGAACGACTCGTGCCCCAAGCGCATGCGGCGCCATCAACTCGCTTTTACTGCTTTCATACACGTATTGTTCCGCACCGATGCTGCACCGTGTGGCTTTCAGTGCACCGAACATGGGCGCGCGTGAGCTGAGCATAAAAACAGCAACAAGTTCCTGGTAGCTGTGGATAGGAACACCTCGTGGTCAGTGATTGGATGTTTTATCTCTGACTTGCATTGAGGTTCTATTGGCTAATCACAAACGTATTGGATCACAATAGCCTTGTTCTGATTGGAGAAGTCAAATATACGCTGCCAATAACTATGAAACAGATGCCGACGTACTCGTAGGGCATTGAAACAAAATGGTGCAAAAATCTTTTCGCGACAAAATCGTGGCACTACACATAAGTTTTTTTTGTAGCCAGAGATAGGCACTTTGTACGACTGAAGACTAATTTACAGGTCACTGTTGATAGTGGGAGTTCTTCTTCAGTGAACGACGTTCTTTGATGCTATATTGATGCATTGTTTTACATTACTGGTTATTACAAGGTTATACTACATTATTTAGATTGGATGCGAGCGACGCATTACGTGTTTATTTACGCCATGTTTCAACTGCACGTTGAGTGACCTTTTTAGACATCTCAGACTTCACCGTTTGCGTGTTGTTGGAGACTGATGTCAGAGGTATTGGCTATCGACCGACAGCACGTCGTGGGTCTCGGTCCAGGACCATCCTGGCGAGCTGGTGACTGCTGGAAGGCTCGTAGAAGACATACCTCGTTTCCCCCGTTACATTATGCTATATTCCTGCATTTCAGCGCAGGTGGTAAGAATAGCTGTGGCCCTTGTCTTGTGCAGCTACTGACCTGATTGCACTGTCGTTGCCGCTTGTATTTGTAATTGTACATGAACCAGGAATGTTTATTATTTGTAACGCTGTAAATGTATCATTGAATTTAAATTTTAACATGTTAAAAAATTGTGTTATTATTATTTTTGTTAAATAAATTGCATATTTACATTATAGATAATTAAGTAACAATACTGCGATAAAACGTTCATTAATCTTATCCGTTAAAAATGCCTATGCGTAAACGCAAGAAAACATAAGTAATTTTGTTTTAAACAATTTTATAAATTATGTAAACGTCTGTATTGGTGAAAACATTTCTGGCAGAATAGTAAAATAAAAATATTGCTGTGAACGTGTTACTGGGATATTATTTGCGTTAGTGACATTAAATATGCCACTAATCATTAACCAGTTATGAAATACGTCTTAAACATTTTAATATGTTGTGTGTGTTATAATAGAAGCTCGAAATAAAATTTACTTGGCTAAGCTAATTACATACACGGCAAAAAAAAATTAGCCACAGTTTGCTTGACTGGTTAGAGGACTTAAGTTTCGTCGACAGCAAGGTCTTAGGAGCAGAACCATTGGTCAGATAATGTACATAAAATAATTTACTATTAAAATTATTGTGGACGAACACTCGTAGTTTGGTTACATTTAAATATCATACGGTACTGCGTTTGTTAATCATTTTCAGATAAGAAACAACAATGTAATATGGCAGGGGGCGCACCCGGGATTTTTTTTTTTCAGGAGGGGAATGCAAGGGTTCTTACCGGTGTTTTTTTCCTGCAAGTGAATTGTAAGTGTATAATATTACTTAAGTATAAAGTATTGGACATAATCTTGTAAATTTTGCTTCGTAACAATTAGGGATGAGTAGGTGGAAAGTTTCCGGATACAATTTTCGGAAACGGAAAGTTACCACACCAGAGTTTCTTCAAACTTTCCAGAGAAGTGGAAGTTTTTGGAATTTATGCAGGTTAACATTGCCTATAATCCCTTAAATCAAGTGTTATCTTAGTTATTTAATAACAGTTTAATGTAGTGATGGGATGATAGGTTCCTCGGTATCTCGGATCTGTCGGTTCTATAACGAATCGAACCGAATCGGCACCAACGGTCTTTATAACCTCAATCTTCGGTTCTTAATGTTTAACCAAATAATGAACGTCACATTAGTATTTTATTGATATTTACTGGTACAAAATACAACATGTACACATTTTTTTTAAAACACTACTGTATTTTGAGCATATTAACTAATCATTTTTCAAGGTTTCCTAGAGTTTCCAAGTTTTCCGAAAGTTTCTAGGAAACTTTCGATTTCACAAATTTCGAACAACAATTGCCCACCCATAGTAACAATAAACGATAATGGTATCTTTCTGGAAAATACCTATTCCTAACAAAAATTTCCACTTTCTCGTAGGGGTTTCAACCTCCCTTGGGTGCGCCACTGAATATGATGGCCTTTTATAAACCTTACTCCTAGCTCGCAATATGATGTCGGCGCTGCCAGCAGGAAGGTTGTAGTGACGCAGGTCATGCGAGGGCAGACGTGGTGGAGGCACGTACCCGCAGGGGGCGAGGTGTATCGGAGCGCGACCCTCTGACGGCCACCCCCGCGCCCAGACGTGTCACGATCGTGTTCGCAGGACTCCGTTACGCGCCGCCCAGATGCCGGCCCGGGTAGGCCCGCCGGCGTATCGCCCTATTACTTTTTAATTTGCTGCTTCGGGACGCGGCTGCTGCGGTTCGAATCAGTCTGCACGAGGCTGGCTTGCGTGTCGTCCCGCGGGCATTGTTATAGTTCCCTGTCGCTCCAGTCGTGTGTGCGCGCGATCCAGGTCAGCATTCGGCTATCCGTGCGGGGGAGGGGAACTATCGCCTCAATCTTTCATTATTAGAATGTTTGCCACAGTTTCCCCGGCACTTCGGCTGAAATAGCTGAAGATTCGTCGACAGCAAGGCCTTAGGTATCATTGTTCAGATAATCATGAACGGGAAAGAAGTGAAGATATTTTGGTCAGCACTTTATCTTGGTCTTAAGAGTTAGTGTACCTGACCTGGCGCGTCAGCCGTACTGTAGCGTGGTACAAAAAGTATTTTTTCTTGAATCGATATTTAAAATGTTTCCGGTCCAGTTATCTACAAAATGAAGACGAACTTCAAACTGTGTCCCTATGATTTTAAAAATGTCATCCGCTAATTTAAAAAACATGATACCAGGCTCCTCGAAAGTACCAAAAATTACTTTTTCTCGTTGCTGTAGCTGAGAGAATATCAACCGCAATCAAAAGAAAATCATGGATACCTGCATTGGACTTTACCATATACTTTCCACAAATAAAATAGCAGGGTCGTCGCTAGATGCCCCATTGAAAAACAGTATCTACAAAAACACTGCACGCTCACTAATTCTTAACCGCTGGTGAGGGGTGACATGATGTATGGGGCAGCACTGGAATGAAGGGGTGGGTGAAACGGAAGATCCCATAGAAAACCCGCCGACCAGCTGCATCGTCCGGCGCGATTCCCACTTGCGAAAATCCGGGGACCGACCCCGCCAGAAATCGAACCCAGATCGCCTTGGTGGGAGGCGAGTGCTCTAGTCACTGTGCCCATCGCTGCTCCAAAGGGGCTGAAGTTTCGTCGGCAGCAAGGTAACAACTGGTCAGGTAGTCAAAAAACATCAGGTAATCAAAAAACAGAAAGAAAATCAGTCGTGGCCGGTGGTAAGGAACCGTCCCTACATTCCTCTAGAGTAATTTTGGAAAACCACGGTAAACCGAAATTAGGGCTAGGGATCGAAAGTTATTTTTAAAAAAAAATAATTTACAGTTTTCTAATAGAATCAGAGGTTACCGCCGTGAAGTGGTCAACCACTCATCTGCCACACGTACATCCGGGTTCGTTCCTCAGAAGTGTCTCATCAGGTTTTTGCTTCTAGGAAACGTGGCGAACGTTGCTGATGTCGGGCGGATTTTTATTTTCCCTGGGTTCTTCAGTTTCCCCGCTTTAACTCCAAAATTTACTACCGTTGTCCTCGCTTAGGTGGACATATTTTGCGCGTTCGAGACCTAGAAGTACTTCAGCTGTAAGAACGGCACAGCGCGCGTATCACGCGTCACCCTAGGCGCAAGTCACTCTCGCTGACAGTCGCGTCTGTGAAACACGTACGCAGTATTTAAGATAAGTTTAGATTGTACACGCCTATACCCTTTTAAAAAATTGTGCACCAAGATTTTCATACCTAAAAAATGACCGATAAAATACCCCTTTCGCAATTTTCGACCGCGAGAAAATAAGCTATAAAGAATGCTTGGAGGCCCTGAAATTGGATATGTGTGGGCCATACCTGTTATAGGCGGTTCGGGATAAAAGAGAGCACTCAAAGAGCCCTGCTGAAGTTATATTTTCAGTTAACAAGTATTTTTCCGCGCCTACGGCTAGCGAGTGGAAATGTCTAACCTCTCTGGACACGTCCCTTGATGCATGCGCATGTAAGGTAAATATTGCAGTTGGTGGGAACCTATTTTGTTAGATAAATAATGTTTATTAATTATATAAAATACAAGTATGTCGATTTCGATTGATTTTGTTTCAGTATTGTATTTAAGTAGGAAAATACATGTAATTATATTGTGTAACTTCACTGTTAACCAGACAAGCAGTAAGGGAACTATAGTTCATATTGAATTATCTGCAGTAACAGCTATTGATATTTTTTAAAGGTAAAATTTTTAGTGATCACGTTGTCCCGAACGAGGGGCCGCGGTGGCCGAATGGTTAGACCATTCGCCTCCCACCAAGGCGATCCAGGTTCGATTCCCGACGGGATCGTTTTCCAGATTTTCGCATGTTGGAATCGTGTCGGACGATGCCGTTAGTCGGAGGGTTTTCTCAGGGATCTCCCGTTTCCCCCGCCCTTTCATTCCGGTGCTGTTCCATAACTGTCTCATGTCACCCTACACTAGCGCTAGAGACCTCGATGTTAAGCGCTGACCGAAATCTCTCACTCACGTAAATTATCTCTAGGCATTCATTTGAGAGTGTCCCCGAGCTAAAATTATTTAATTGACGAGATTTTAGTGCGCTTGAGGATGATGTAATCTGAATGTGGAACAGCAGCGGATCGCAAGGGCAAGGAATACGGGAGTCATCCCGAGAAAAAAGGTACCGTTGACGGCTACGTTTGTCGTCCAGGTTTCAATGTGCGAAAATAGTGATCGACCCTCTTAGTAATCGAAAGAGGATTGCCGTGCTGGGAGGCGAGATGATTCACTACTTCACCACCATGGTATCTATTTATGTTTGCTGTGAAGTAATGAGGTAGGAGAGTTGGTCGCGGACATGGCTGGAACGTGGAAGTGTGCGTTCCTGGCCCTGGGGAGATGTCGACCCACATAGCCGACGGAAGCGAGTGCGAAGTGTTCTCCGCCTCGTGGGAAGTCCTAGCTACAGGTGGGTCGGGATTGATCGGCGCCGCTAGGGGCATAACAGACCGGCGGACCGCAGAGCGGCCGTGATTTCCGGAGGTCGGCGTGGAGGCTCTCGAACAATGGCCGGCCCTAGGGCGCCCGGTGCTCGCGGTCTGCCGCAGTGGTATTCTCCTCCTCAGTTCTGCCACCCTCTATCTACCTGTACTGCAGCATTACCTCGCAGGAGGAACCACACACAATTTAGAAGCGCACAACTTACAACTATCGGTTAATAGGATATAGAACCAAAGTCACATAACTTAGAAATTTCACATATTAGAAACAGACACTCGGTAGAAAAACACAATTTTTAACAAACATTTCTTAGAAGCAAGGATGATAGATACGTGTTACACATATGTCAGAACACCCATAATATAGAATCGCATATGTTAGAACAATCGTACGACAGAAACACACAACTTACAACTACATATTTTAGAACCGCGTACTTCAGAAACGCAGAAACGTCGTACACGATTTCATATATTAGAACTATTAAAAAACGTACGACAGAAATACACAAGGCAGGTAAGGAAACGATAATATAAAGCTGGAGTAACAACCAACATTTACCGTACGTACATGTGTAGGTGGTTCCCGATAATGTTAGCATTTGAGTATATATTACAATCATTGCTTAGGTACATTTTTTATATTACAAAATTGTGTGAAGCTATACATTATTGGAAAGGATAAAAGTAACTCGAGTAACAAAAGTGCTTACTTTATTGAGAGAGAGAGAGAGAGAGAGAGAGAGAGAGAGAGAGAGAGAGACAGAGATTTTGGTCAGCGCTCAACATCGAGGTCTTCAGCGCTGGTGAGGGGTGACATGAGGTGAGTCTGGAGCAGTACCGGAATGATAAGGACGGGGAAAACGGGTGATCCCCGAGAAAACCCGCCGACCAACGGCATCGTCCGGCACGATTCCCACATGCGAAAATCCGGGGACCGACCCTTCCGGGAATCTAACCCTGATCGCCTTGGTGGGAGGCGAATGGTCTGACCATTCGGTCACCGTGGTCCCACTACTTTATCTCGAACCACCTATAACAATTGAAGCACTGAGTGTGTATGCAAGCGTTCACATCATCACGTAGCGTAAGTGCTGGTTGTAAATCCAGGTTTTTGTCTTAAGAACGTAATACTTAATTATATCTTATACAGTTTTTTTAATACTTACGCCTTTTGTCGTACATTATTTTATTTCGTTCCAAAACTATTAATGTACCATAATTTACTGCCGACATTTCGCACTACCAAGAACGTATTTTATGCACAGATCATATGGTGTTCTGAATCCAATCGTAAAAACCTCACGTGCGTACATACGTTAAGTGTGGTCGTGAATCTTGCCTAATTACTACACTGGGACGCGCTTCTGCTATGCCGTCGCCGCCACGCGCTAACCACTGAAAACTTACGTGCAGCACTTGCGTCGCATTGCTTTTACTGTTGAGACCTAACGAGGCTTACCTACGTGTAGATTGCTTTACTCTTCTGAGGCACAGAAAGAAAAGAACGAGTGATTAATCTGCAGTAAGGTTCATACTAGAACTTCCGATTAATTTGTTAGCCTTATAAACAGTGTAGTGTAATATAGGCTCTGGTGCGAAAAGGTGATTTTTAGGTTTACTACAGGAGTAATAAATACAGGAAGTTCACATTGTTTTGCTACCCACTAGTAGTAATAAATGCAAGTGGTCTATAGATTGTGTAAACGTGGAGTTATGTTATCTTGTGTTGAAACGATAACCTTGAAAATCCAGTGGATCCGTTTGGACATCATCTTTCTCATGACAGAGAATAATTTTGCGCCATGTTTTGTGGGACATCTTCCGAAGCATTTGTGGGATGATACGAGACAGAGCAAGTCTCACTGCTTGTTTAAGTTCATCCATGGTTTCATAGGACTGCTGTGAATTACATGTTGAAAGATCTTGGTTTTGAGGTGGCCATTCAAGTGGAGCAGCCAGCATTGCCTAAACATGGCCGATCCAATCTTACCTGGACACGCTGAGAACCAGGTCTGTGCCACAACTGGGATAAATTGGTATTCTGAATGGCGTGTGGTTCCAACAGGATGGGGCGCCAGCCCATTATACCATCGCTGTTAAAGTCTTTCGGAATTGTTTTCTTGAAACTTTGTGTTTTTAACATATTTAATGGTTTTGCCACAACGCAACGCACAACAACGCGGTTCAGCAGCCAGACAGGCGGGTACCTTAAGCTATGATTATTTATGTAATCTTAGTAGTAATATTAGTGGAACATATGTTGTACTGGCTCCTTAGTCTCGGGCGCCATTTTGGATGTCTCTGCCGTCATCTTGGATCCGAAATTATGTTTTATTTTTATATTTTCATCCAACACCATTCAAGGTGACGATCTTATTGCTATAATCCGAATTCGGAGCCTACAGCCAGCCTGTTCCACAACATATATTACTCTACTTTTAATATTACTGTGGCAAGTGTGTAGCCAAGATTGTTCTTGGTCTGTCGTAATTTTGCTTGCATCCAATATGCGGTGGTCTGAAAATATTGTATGAATGGTATTGCAGCAAACTGAAACATTCAATAATTGAGCATGAAGTATAACTGCAGATATGTACGTAGGCACTTAAATACATCGGTGGAGGTCTTTACGCGAAAATCAGGTGTCCCTGATTATTGCTTATGGTTCTAGTCAGCTCTACATTTCACTGGGCAAAATTTTGTGGCCAGTCCTTAAGGGCTTGAAGCCACAAAGCTTAAATGGGAAAATCAATATTAAAATCTAGTAATTATCAATATATTACTTTTTAAAGAATAATCGTTAAATAGTTTTTTTGCTAAATTTGTGAAGAAAAATTGTTATACAAGTAAATTTGCCAATGTGTATATTTTTAATAATTAATATGAAATTGTAAAATATGTGTTTCACAAAAAAATATTATGATTTTTTTTTAAATTCTTTCTACGGAACATTTCGTAGGTTTTTTTTTACATAGGACGTTCTTAGGTTAACATCAAGGTCTAGAACGCTGTTGAAGGTGATACAAGATACGTATGGAACAGTGGCGAAATACAAAAGTAAGGAAGGGGGGAGGGTGTAACCCACCCGCTACCCACCCGCTAGCGGCAACGTCCAAGATGCAGACATCAGGAATATAACCAGGATCACCACGGCAGGATTAGAGTGGTCTTACTCTACTGCGGCTCCTTACTTCTTAGCTGTAATTCATTGCGAACACGGAATCAGGGTGAATAATGAGCCAGGAATTAATTCAGTGAACGATGGGCGAGAGAATTAATGTGCGCTGATCAAGAAAATATTTCGTATCTAATCTTATTTGCAGTAACACGCCGTCACTTATAGTCTGAGTCGCATGGCAGTTACGCGAGAGGCAGACACGTAGTGAGACATATAAAGAAAAGTGGGACATACTGAGGTAGCCACAGTGTAATCATCCGTTTTATAAAAATCTTTATGACAGAAATATATGCATAACATTAATGTTATAATTATTGAGATATAACGTATGTAGGCCTATGGAAACTATTGTGACGGATAATCTTGGAGAACGTTTTCTCGCACAATGTTGTTCCGGAAGCATTTTAAATAAAAAAATTAATGTTTAGTTAATTTTTAAAGCATATAAAAAATTATATTCGAGGATCTGTTTTGCACTGTAACAAGTCATAAACACCGCTCTTTTGAGTGAAATATAAATTGTACGTATTTGGCAATTTTTTGTAGTTTCGGTAACAGTATTTAACGAGATTTGCTTGTTGTGCAGTTTAGTGCAGTGCTCCACAGGCAGCCGTCTGTCTACCTTATCAGATTATTGCATTCACACATAATCTATTACAGTGCAACATATTACCCACGTGCATATTCCTACACTACGAGTACCATATTTGTTTTTAACACACCCATTTCCCTGTACAATTTTTAACATGATGTTCCCGACCTCGTTTGTGGAGTTCAACCGTATCATTGACCGTTATGTCGTTTTGACGTGTTTCGCCGTTGATAATTAGTTGTCTAGTTATTCCTGGTGTAGCAGTGTACCTGCCGCAGATGACCAGAGCCTAAAGAAGGGCAGCACTACCAGGACAAAGAGATTCTTTGAAGTTACCATTCCTCCGTGCGTCGGAGGCGTGAGGAGTTGCAGCGCCACATATTCATTTTTGTTGTTTCCTAAGCTGATATAACCGTCCTGCGATATGGTGCCCACCATTTGTCGCGTTTTAAACAACCTTAACATACTTAATGGAACTGGGAAGGTGAGATGATTTGTGAATGACTAGAATAATTAACCGAGGGTAAAATCTGAACAACTCATCATAATTCGATCGTTTTTTTTTTTTTTTTTTTTTAGCCAAGTAAATATTGTACTAGTGGACGAGTAAAAATTTAAAAGCCCTTTTTAGAAATAAGGATTTGAAATCACAAAATTTATAACATTGTAAAATTTTTATTTGTATAAATATCGGTAAAGTAATGTCCAGAGTTATATAATAAAATTTTAAAATACTAACTTCTTAATTCTAAAAATAATATCTACTAGGTGCAGAGGTTTACGGTTATTAAAAATGGTTTTCAAATTAAAATACCAGTATATTTGAATTTCAGTTGTTATAGAGTTGTAACATGTTTATAAAAATAAAAGCTCTCAGTATTTATGAATTTTTTGGTTTCAAGTTCTTAGTTTTCTAAAAACGGGTTTTAACTTTTTACCTGAAAACAAAGATCATTACTGGCTAATGTTGTATAAATAGACATCCACTAATAAAATATCTACTCGGCACAAAAAAGTTCGATCAAATTATAATGAAGTAGTTGGGATTTTATCCTCGTTTTAGTATTCAAGTTATTCGCTCGACATCTTACCTTTCCACTCGCGTGAAACCAACCTAAACAAATGTAAAGAACTTTCATAGGGACCGGATAAAGGAAGGTATGAGGCTTGTGTAGTACGGGCCGTTATCTAGGTGTTAATCCACAGCTGTAAAGTGGTGTCGATGGGGCAAGTGTTGTTCAGCTCGTCACGTGGACGTCAGTGGTCGAAGTGTCGGCTAGGTCACGGTACTAGCTCCCACCCTGGGACGGCGGCGGTGTGTTCATTGACCGCGTCGAGCATTTCCCTTTCTGTGCATCAGCCGGAGGCTCTGATAAGCCGTCATTAGAGCACGTCTTAATTGCCTGCTGTGTGCGAACCAGTTCCGGCCCGCGGCAGTTCGGAGGAAAGTACGCCGTGTGGATGCTGAGAGTAAGAGCGAGGGGCCACTTTCTTATGAGGGCGTGGGTTCCGACGTTATCGCTATACAAATCTTTATTGGCATTTGCTGGCATTTTACAAAAAAAAAAAAAAAAACTAAGCTCTGCCCTATAAAATAGTTTTCGCGAACTTTGTAATCAACAGAGATCCTTGGTTTTCGCGAAAATATTTTTGTAACATCATTTTTCAATGCCTTACCTGCACATATGCAGCCCTGCTTCATGGTTAGTGATTGCGGATGATGTGCATATAAGGTATTAAAAAGCAAGTTGGAGCAAAAATAATTTCGCAAACATCCAGGGTCCTTAGTGACCAAACATGTTGCTGCTGTGATGCCTAAATGGTGAACTGTTTCTGATGGTATAGTTACGTAACTTCGAGTCCAGCGCAACATATTACGCTAAAGAATTGCGTCACAATGGTAAAATATGTGCACAAAAAGTTGGCAAAACTGGTAAATAGGATTGCGGTTTGGCATGTACTTCCAATTTCATGCGAATTTCAACTAACATTTGTAGTGTTAATTTGTATTTCACGCCCTCCTGATGAAAGTTTTATTCGTAAGCCTGGCGTTTTCCATGTTTTTAACAAGGGATTTTTTGTAGAAATGTTCGTTTGTTTATCCAACCAGTTTTTCGCCGATTTTATCTTGCACAAATTTCTTGGCCGAAGCTGAATGTTGATTCTAAATAACAGCCCATAAATAAAATTGGCAAATGTTTCAAATGCGTTCGTTTTAAAATAATGAGGTGTTACACATTGTAAGTGAAAAGTTCGACATTAGAGGGGGTTATATATGTTGTACTAGACAGGCCTGACTCATGTCCTCATTTTGGGTTAAATATATTCGTAGGTATATGATACGTGAATATGTTAGACAAGGCCACTCGTGTAGTTGTGGTCACGAGCAGACATGGACTTGCGCCTTGATTCACCTTTGGAATAGTTAACCATATGTTTTAGCTCCAACTTATGCCGATAGCCAGCAATTTCCGTCAGTTTTTAACTTTGTAATAATAATGCCGCAAAATACTCATTTCAGGTTACGTATTTATTTCTGTGGGGAGAATACATTACTACTAGGGCCATGAACATTTCGCGAGAAGAATGTTGCCCCAGTTTGTTTCAGTGCACATCTTCAGCTGTGCTTCGTGGTTACTGGCAGCTTGTCTGTGCGAAGTGACGTCACTGTGCCAACAACAGTATGGTTACTGCAACACCACACGTATGTTATTTGCAGGTAGAATGTCAACACTCGTGAGAGTTAAAGCATCCTATCACTGACTATGAATGAGAACTGCAGATGTGCAGATAAGACACTGACACAAAGTGGGGAAAAATTATTTTCGCGAAAAGTTCACGGCCCTAATTGTTACCACTATGCCGTTAATCTGTCTGTTTTGACGTCTCCTATTGGTCTACAGTGTTGTGGCGTACCGCGGAGAAGGTTTCTAGCCAATAATTAAATAAGGATGGCAAAAACCAAATTATATCTCCTAAAGGCACGGGGTCGTGGTGATCGAGAGGTCAGACCTCTCGCCTCCCACCGAGGTTGGGTCGGTCCCCGGATTTGCGCACGTGGGAATCGTGCCGGACGATGCCGTTGGTCGGCGGGTTTTCTCGGGGATCTCCCGTTTCCCCCGCCCTTTAATTCCAGCGCCGCTCCATACTCACCTCATTTCACTCCTGACCAGCGCTAAAGACCTCGATGCTAAGCGCTGACCCAAATTTCCCCCCCCCCATCTCACTCAGTAAAGGCACATGGCCAATTTAATCGTAAGTGTGTACAGATATGTGAAGTCAAGCTTGTCACCAAACAATAACCCGAATTCTGTACATTTCTCATCATGACGTATTGTTACTGGCAGAGGCACGCCTGTTTCGCGTATTTATTCTAGGTTAAGTTTAACGCAAGTAACTAGAGCCTCGATTTTATGGTTACAATGCGCTACGTGCACATCTGCAGCTCTGCTACATCGTCTGTGATTGGATGATTGTACTCTCACTTGCCTTGGCAAAGTACAGACGTACGGAGTCTAAATAATCGTAGTCTGACTGGTGCAGTCAAATGAGAAACGTGTCTGAGCACAGACACGCTGCCAATAACCATGAAGCACAGCTGCCAGTGTGGACGTAAGCCACTGAAACAAAGTGGGGCAAAATTATTTTCGCGACAGAATCGTGGCTCTACCAATAATGTATAATTCACTTACTCTTCTGTGATTAGACGACACCCTTGACGACTGCAAGCTAGTTATAAACGAGGAAACAAGTCGTGGGGATTACGCCTTGTACTGTTACAAGCCAGTGGAAATTCGACTTCGGATATTGCATTATATAGGACTGAGAAGTCTATGCTGTTGCCAGATGAATATGCAAAATACTCGTGCCTCTAGTTACTGGTTATAATTTTGTACGTTGACCAACTCACGAGTCACTTGTGACTGCTGAAGCTTATACCTAAAAACATGCGAAATTCACGTTATCATTTTGTAGCAGACTAAACTTCTCTTTCGTATGCATAACATATCATAATCTGCGATTCAGTTGGCCACGAAGTTTTATGTGTTGTCATTTACGTGTGAAATTGGCCTCTCTACCGTGTAAGCATTCACCGCGGTAAGTCACGACAATATTGGCCAGCGGAAGACGTCGAACGAGCCTATAGTCACTTGGAGTCTAGTCAACTGTCAGACAATAACGCGAATTTTGCATGTATTTACTTATAATTCGTGAGCTGCTTATCAGTATGCGTCTTATACTATTATACATTCGTATTAAGTATGCTATGAGTAGAGCCAGTGATTTTTGGTGAAAAGAACTCTGCAACAACTTGCTTCAATGCCTTACGTGCACACCCGCAACTCTGGTTTGTGTTTATTGGTAGAATACAATAGGGCAGAGACGTGGCTCATTTGACTGTACCAATCAGAACAATGTTACCGTAACATCACACGTCCGTGATTTGCAGGTAGGACCCCGAGACACCGAAAGTTAGAAACTTCCAATCACTGACCATGAAGCAGAGAAACAGGTGTTCACATAAGGCATTGAAACAAATTGTTGCAGAATTATTTTCACCAAAAATCACTGGCTCTAACTATGAGACATTCACCACGTTATATTTCAGCAAGTCATCGAATGAGATGTTAGTTTTGGATATGAATCTGTGAGCTGTGCGGGGTGAAACCCTCTCGGAAGTTAATTAAGGCAAATACGAATCGATTCACGGTAAATTGAGGCTTTTTGAAGAAGACTTATTTCACCCTTCCATCCATTTGGTATGTTTGGCGCTGTAGGTTCTGCACGTTAAGTCCCGTCTTTAATAAAAATAATGTTCGGAATTGGCACAGAAAATTATACCTTTAGTGCCTTGTAATTATGTAAATTAAATTAATTCATTTTTGGTGTTTAAATTTAAATAATTGTACAGTATTAAATTTAATATTTTCAGTGCCATTTTTGCGACATTCGCGTTTTTAAAACGTTGACTTTACCGTGTGGCACCTAATATAAACACTGCCTTGTAACTAATAAACGTAAGGTACATATTTCTCAATGTAAGTTAGGGCACTGCCTACCTCACGCTTAAAATTCGTTGTAGTTTGTTCGTAAATACGTTATTTTCACGAAATTATTCAACATGTGCCAATTGTGACAATGTACGAAAAGAAAATACACTTCGAACTGTGAGGAATAGGTGGTTCCAAAGCATCACGTCAATGAGAAAAATAATTTCGGAGCCCCTCAAAATGGCTGCTAAAAACAGTTTTTTATGTGTTATATCTGAAACACTACTCATGGGATTCGTGTGAAAGTTCTCTAGAAACATATGATGGACTTTGCTTAAAACTTTCCGCCAATAAAAATATGGGGTCACCACTGAAAGTATCAGTCAGTCGAGTGATCTACGATACCACTGCACGCCGTATCATTGTCTTGCGGTAGAGGAGGTACCGCGCCAAATGAGCCGGTCAACATCGCCCTTGGCGCCGTGCCTCACTCACACAAACACACGGCCAGTAGGCGGGCGCCTTAAGGTTGTTCACGTGGCAAAAATTTAAAATTTTATATTTGCTTGGCATAGTGTTAGTTTCATAGACGTTACTTGTGACTACATTTTCCACTTGTAGAAATTTTTTAGCTCTCATAGTTTTCCTATGGCGGCACGTCAAAGTCAGAATTTGCAAGTTACAGGAACATAGGTTTAACAAAAACCAAGTAACTTACTCGAATGAAATAATTTACACTGAAATTAGATATAATGGGAAATATGCTAAAAGATTTAAAAACACACAACGAAGTCATTTTATCTTTTTTAAAAATTGCCACAAATGAGGTAAATTTTTGTCATTTTCGGATTTTTTTTTTTTAAGTACAAAGGAATTCCATTCCGTGTTTTTAAATCTTTTAGCATAGTGTCCATTATATATAATTTCAGTGTAAATTATTTCATTCGAGCAAGTCACTTGGTTTTTGTTGAACCTATGTTCCTGTAACTTGCAAATGCTGACTTTGGCATGCCGCTATGGGAAAACTATGAGAGCTAAACAATTTCTACAAGTGGAAAATGTAGTAACAAGTAATGTCTATAAAACTAACAATTTGCCAAGCAAATATAAAATTTTGAATTTTTGCCACGTGAACGCCCTTAAGGCAGCCACCTACCTTACACTTCAAATACGTCGCAGTGTGTTCGTAAACAGGTATTTTCTACTAAACAATTCCAAGTGTGCCTATTGTACCAACGCACGAAAAGAAAACACTTCAGACAAGGTCGGAACCTAATTTTTAAGACACTAAGCTAATTGAAAACACTGTTTTTTAAGCCCTCCGCCATGGCTAAAAACGGTCTTTTCGGACTGCCCTACTTCAAAATGTACTAACGGGATGTATGTGAAACTCTGATAGCGATGTGCTCTGAAGTTTGCTATAGACTTTCTACCAGTAAAGTTATACGGTAACCGCTTAGTGTTCCCGGTTCGGCGGGAACATTGCATGCTATTTCAGAGTTTTGTACGTAGAGGCGATGAAGCATTTGATGCGCGTTTCAAGGTCGCAATGCATTATTTTTATTACTGTGTATTATGCAGAGAACGGTCTTCAGTATGACCAACTTAAACGTGAGGATATGAGGTGGTAGGCTAAAGCAGCAGCGGAATGCTGTTGCCGTAATTAAACGGGAGTACCCATGCAGGTAAAACCCGCTGGTCAACGGCTGTATCTGCCACGTGTACTACGTGCGAAAGTCATCGCTGGGAATGGCCTGGGCACCGCAGGCAGCACAGCAGGGTTGGGCGCGGGCACAGAGCGGAGTGTTGACGGCAGCAGCGGTACTGCACGAGCTGCTCGTTACGCGTGGGAACAAGGCTGACGGCACGCCGGCCGGCCAAGAGTGTTTGCGGTGAGGCATGGCGGTGGGTACCGTTGGGCGCACCTTCAGCGGTCGATGTTGCTGCTGCTGCGGGGGAGTTTTTGCCCTATCGTCGCCTCTATTGCAGGAAAATGCGGTTTGCGTCCCGAGCAGAGCCTAACACGTGGGCCGCGGGCACGGCGTTCTCGAAGACGTGCTCTAAACTACGCGAGGCCGCATAACAGCTGTGGGCTGTTCCGCACGATTACGCAATTACTTGAAAGGTTACTTTTAATAAACATTATTCACTACCGCACGTGACACATGACACTGGATAATAATCAATTAACTTCGGTATTGTCGGGCAGAGCGAGTCAGAAATGTTAATTATAAATTAACCCATAAGACAACATGGCACGTAAATGGTGGGTTACACATAATACGTATGCTTTATTTTATTATGTTTTTTTTAAGTTTGTCCCTGTTTATTATTTTCTTGTATGTTTAAATGTACCTATACAACTCTGACTAGATTAAGTTTCTTGGACGTACTCCATTGCAAAATTGAACGACTGTCAAAGAAAAACTAAACAAATAAAAGAAACCATAAAATAAGCAATGGAGTACGTCCAAGAAACTGAATCTAGTCATGAACTCCCATTGCACAGTTCTTTCAAAGACCTATACAACTCTATTATACTGTTTTGTTTGCGTTAATGTTACCGTAAAATCACGCAACGTTGACTGAAAATTTAGGTTCAACAAAATATAGGACATGTTCAAGACAATATCTTTAAACAAGTGCAATACAGTCAAAAAATTTAATGTAAAATGGCCGCGCATTAAATTTATCGAATTCTGTAACAATTTATGGTAATTGGAAGAACAATTTGACCGCGTGAAAGAGCCTCAAGAACACAGAAGCGAAATTAGTAGTCACCGCGCCGGAGTTCTGGCCCGTCCTCGCCAACGTGTCCGCGTCGGGATTGGTAGTGGCCTTACCCGTAGGGACATCTTTTCCATAGGTTGGGGCTGTTTTTGGTAATAAAAACAGTAGGCATCCTCCGGTGACAGGCTTCAGCCGGACCAAGTGTGGAATCGTCTGTGACCGGGGCTGAGCTGTACCAGTTGCTAACCTCTCGGAGGTTGAGCGATACCTGACGATAGCTCCAGGCATTCCACTTGGGAAAGGTCGAGTGTAATGTGAACTGCCGGCATCGGCTAGTGCGCTCAGTCGCATAGGTCCCTGGAACAGTTTGTTAGTCGGAGGCATCGTGCAAGGGTGCCTTGCACTGGTCCCCTGGAAGCCGCCCACGGGTATTTGTTTGTATTAAATCTTTGCTACCCCCATTTAACGTCGCGAATAGGACTTTCTATTTACCGACTGTCCTTCCAAAGGAGGGCAACCCTCTCGATGGTCTCCGTAGTACCGCGTGCCCCGACATAGGGCCTGAAGACGACACAGACCATTAGAAGGCGGCCAGACGAGGTTAGGTCCACTGCGAGGGTCAGTCAGTGGATGCCCGTGCCTAACGCACCACGTTGTGAAAGCCATCTTCAGAAGGAAGTACTAGCATCCTGAGACCCGTCTATCACCAAAGCCCCGTGCACCCTGCTCCCAGGGATAAAACGAAGAAGCCACCAGATATACCCAGACCTACCTTCCTCCCACAGGCGTCAAATTAAACCCTGTTTTATGTGTTATCGTGTTTGCTGCAATCTTCACATTTTCTTTTCTAACCCAAATCAGATATATCTTACATACTTAAATGTTGACAGTAAATTCCTAACTAATTGCTTGAATTTACTGAAATTGTAATGGAGTTTAGTCGACAGATTCGTTGCTAGAAACAGAAACTTATAGCTTATAGAAAGTTAAATATATACAAGAATGATAAATTAAGTAAATAATAAAATATGATAACTGTATAAATATTTTTACGATTTTTTTACATTTTATTTTAAAATGTTAATTCCGTTTGTATCTCTAGATGAAGCCATGCCGGGGCTAAACGTTGTTGCATATCCAGTCACTAACAATATATTCGTCACCAAATATATTCGTCGGCTAATCTGTGCCTCATTATAAATTGTAGGGAGTTGTTACGACTCATTGTAAGGGTCTGCAGCAGTGTTTGCGAGAAACAAAAGTGGGTAACCACATTGAAAAATACACCCCAATGAAGTACATTGGGATTTAATTCCCCAACCGAGCGACGTTGCTCAAAAGTAACACGTTGGACTCGCATTCGGATCTCCGGCTCCGGCCAACCTGATTTAAATGGTTTCGTAATATAGCTCCATGCGAATTCTTGGATGGCCGACTCCTCTCCCAGCTCCTGTTATTGTACCAAGTTGTGTATCACTGTCACTACTGATCTCACTGTCAGAGATACTAAAGCTCACTTACCTTACTTTTAATTCTCTAGCTAAATGTGAGTTATGGATTTTAACCGTTTGGTCTGAATACGTTTAGGGAGCTGTGGAAGGAGACGACACCCATAACTATTAGCTATACTCTTTGTGATGTTCCTAGACGCAGGAAATTCCGGACCCGGCCCGGACGAGGTTCGAACCTGGAGTGGACATAGGTTGCTGCCTACCGCAGAGTGCTGCGTGAGCAATTAATGGGAATTACGTGTTAAATTAGCTGTGGCTCAGTATCTGTCGAACGTACAAATATGCCAACAGTGACTTATTTGTTCATCTCCACGTGGCCCATGTTGCTATACGGTATTTTAGGCTGGTTTTCAATAACTAGGGCCCGGTAATTTTCGCGAAAAGATTTTTGCAGCTCTTTGTTTCAGTGCCTTACGTGCGCACCTGCATCTTTGCTTTGTGGTCAGTGATTGGATGCCGTAACACCCAGCGTGTGGAGGTTAAACTCGCGAATCACAGACGCGATGTGTCACAGTTATCCGTATACTGATTGGCATAGTCTAATGAATAATGACTCTGCACAAAAACACTCTATCAATGGCCATGAAGTAGAGATGCAGGTGTGCACGTAAGACACTGAAACAAAGTGGGGCAAAAATCTTTTCGCGAAAATTACCGGGCCCTATCAATAACCTGGAAACTGTTAGTAAGTAAGTATTTTCATACTAAAGTAACACACTACGCCTATTTATAATTGTAGTAATATTTTCCTCATATCAATTCAGAATTTTTTTTTGTCCGTAAACGATATCGTGAAAGGTGACTGAGCTGCACGGAATATAATTAAAACATGTAAATTCCTATCCTTGATCCGTGGCAGACAGCAAGCACCCTTAAGATAAGGTCTCCACCGCGTGTGGAATTTTTCATTTATAAATCATAACAATATTTTCATTGAAATTACGAAGAATAAAGAAAAACCCGCTTTAACTATACGTATACAAACGCCTTCGTCATAAGTAGCAAATATTTAAATACGCATTGTCTCTGAAAAGGCGAGAGTATATTCATAATTTAAAAATAATATAAGAGTAATTGCGTCATCGATGTCGGTCAGATGTTATGGATCGATGTGTGTATAGCAAGATAATGGTGTTTTCTAGGGTGCGATAACGATACATTTCAAATATGCGTTTCTTAACAAGCAAACCAGCGATTCCAACACGGTTTGTGGTGCACCACAGGGAGATATCGTCGCCATCTTGCATTTTTGTATTTTCTGTAATAACGTTTCTTTTAGGTACATTAACGGAACTTAAACATAACTGCAGAATCGTCCTATATATTTGTTTGCCGTTACGTTAGTTATAGATCTAATTGCAATTCGAAAATTCTTATTACTTTGTTAACTGCAATTAGATCTGTAACTACAACAATGGCAAACAAATATTTGTGAAGTCTAAAATACTGTAAATATGTATCCTATTCGGCAGTTCGGTTAAAGATTCATACATTTACCCGAAAGTAAAGTTATGACACTAAATACAAAAAAAATCAAGATGGCGACGATCTGTTCCTCTTAAAGAGACCAATATCTGCCAGCTTATAATTCTTCATTTCCCACTGTAAGTTCCGTACAAAGACACTTATCTAAAATGTCTGCCTGACATGGCATAGATATTACCGTACCTTCTTAAGTGCTATCAAATTGTTACACATTCTCTATCTTCCTTAATTTGTAACCAGCGACCTTGCGGAGGAAGCGGGTCATTTTTTTCTGTGGAGGGCACTGTGCAATCAGTGTTGCACAAGCTAAGGCCTTTATCTTGTCGATGCATGAAACACGACAGAAAATTTGTAGGTCAAATTTAAAGCAAAAGTAGTATTATTGTGGGTACTAGCCCTTCTCAGAGGTTCCGTGGTACCGCTAGTGCGTGGGGTGATTGTTGCGTGATTCACGTGTCCACGTCTTACCTGCACAGTCAGCGTCGTTTATTAGCCGGCGATCAACGGGTCACGACCGCCGCTGACCGCTTTTCGTCGACGAGTTCCCGACTGAGGTGACCCTGCGTCGAAGGTCGTGGAGATGAGCAGAGGAACACAAAAGGAATACGAGCGAGCACACTAGCCACCTGCCGGGCATCCTCCCCACTTCATGTTTTATTTTGTCGGGCCGAGCGAGCTGACCGTCTTCAAAGTATGATTGCGGCGTGTCCTGTACCTCCGGAGGCTACGTTTGATTGTTGTGGTACGGGAATACCAGAAAATAAGCGCTCAGCACCAGCAAGGTTGCTAATGTGTATAACTGGCAACGAATCTTTCTTCGATTCGATTCCATTTAGTTTAATCATTCAAGAGTAGTGTCATCATCAGATATAAGGTTGATGTTATGGCTAATGAGAATTTACTATCGACTGCGGCCTCTGCACATGTACTCTGTATTCATATTCAGTACAACATATCGTCTGTGGTAAATCCGTTCAGTGACTGGTCTTATCTGGACAGTCGCCTTTCATTCTCGACCCTATGTGTTTTAGTGTCAGCGTCCTCTTTTTTTTTATCAGCCATATCTATCCAGTCGTTCTTGTTTTTGTTATTAAATTCCCCTTTTACCAGATGTCTACCCAAGCCTTCACCCTATGCCATTCCTGTGTAGTATGTGACCAAGCCAATATCTTTATTCTCGTTCACGATTTACTTCTGTACTCAACACGATCTCCTGCTATTTGCGTCACCCTTGTGCGTCAGCGTCTTTTATAACATCGCTGTCAACTTGACATTAAGTCCACCTACCTACCATCTTGATGTAGCTCAACTTACTACCGCAGACACAGTAACTTACTTGCATGGTTTTCTCTGTAATATAATTTTCGTTTTGTTTAGTGTTTCTGAATGTGATCTTGCGATGTATAACCCCCAACTCTTTATATTTTGTATTTTCTCGTTTTCTAGAACTTACTATCAGTAAGGGGAAAAGATTACTCATTATGTTTAGAGATGATGGTATATCGCGAAAATTTGTTGTGCCAGCATACCCTTGAAAACACTGTAGTTTCTTGTGATATGTATGATTGGATGTTATACACCTGACACAACGTGGCTGTGTCTGCAGACCAACAATAGGCATCAAATATTACAATAGCGGGATTCTTATTGGCTCAGTCAAATAGGACAACAGCTCTACGCACAAGCGAAAGCCAGTCATATATTCATAACATAAACGTGCATTGAAACCCAGCAATCATTCAATTTTTCCCGTGTTAAACCATCATCTCTAATTATGTTGTGTTTGAAAATAATCTGCTTTGGATCGTTCCCGTGACTGAACGTTTTTAAATTCTACTCGCTCAGATGCTTACCCTCAAAAATCACAGCCGTTCAGTATTGGAGTATCATAACTAGAGACATGAAAAATTCGCGTTTTCTTTTTGGAGCAAGCTATAATTCCAGCAACTGGGTCTGTATCACACTGTAAAAAAACTTCCTAAAAGGTTTAGGAAGTTATTAACCTAAACGCAGTATGGGACAGTTACCATACTTCCGTCTTGTAAATATGCAAATTTTTACAATTGCTACAATACAAGTCTGGTAACTTCAGTACACATTTAACTGTTTTATAAAAAGGTTTAGGAGTACTACCATGGATGTCTGGGAAACTATTCTACCATACCTACTTTCTTAGAGCTCCTATACGCACGTCTGGTGAATTTACAACCTATTTTCTAGAGTGCACGTTCACAATTGGCCGTTGACTTACTCGACACTTCCTGGGAGTATAAGATGAGCCAATAATATAAATTTAACTTGACACAGGCCCATTTCGCTGTGTCAGCGAGCAGCTAATAAACAGCTCGTATCACATTCGGTCCACAAATATTCTTGGAGGCTAGCCTACATCTCAGTGAACCCGCGAATTTTCCCGGACTCTAATCATATCTAGAGGTACGTCAGTTTCGCGGATTAATCTGGCAGCAACCTAGACTTGTCAGTCCTATACACACTGTGGCCACAATCGATTATCTATTGGTTTATAACCGTACAAGCAGGCAGCAAGCGATAGCACTTCGCATTATTTCCTTATTTACTCTGGCTTGCAGTAGTCAAACATGTTTCGTAACAGCCGCCAGCAAGTCACAGACATGACAGTGAAGTATACATAATTGGCGTTCAACCTGACCTGGAATGTATCTGCGAAATTTACGTACCTCTAATCATAACTCTTGCTTGGTTCAGTCAGGTATGAAAAGTGTTGGTACTCAGATGCGTGGCCAGTCGTTAAGTAAAAGCTGCCGCCTTGTACATAGCGTATGGAAACCTATCATGCTCCTTTCCCTCTTCCCCCTCCAACACGAAAAATTGATGGTCTTCATTCAGCATTTCTACTCTCGAACAATAATTTTCAAAACCTTGTCTAACACCCATTCCGTCTGCTAACACTTTTCACTTTCGGTGAAACACGTGTTCTATTTATATTTACGCAATTTTTTATACTTTTTTTTTGGCACATCTATCGGTAATAGAATAATTTTAAGAACTTCGGTGATTTTTGTGTATAAAGTAACCGGTTTACGTAGTTGGTAGTACACACCTTTTTCTGAAACCCATTTTGCATCGATGTCAGTTGTTCACATTCCCCCTCCCCCTGCTATTCTGTCTCACTTTCACTACAGTCTTATATTTACATCTGGTTTTCTTTAATTTAAGATGATTTGCCGTCATTCTTTTATTCATTTTAGCGGCCATTGCTTGCTTATTTTTCTTGTTTTTACCTTCCCGACTTTCCATTTGCAATGAAGTACAAAAATAATTTTATATAAATTTGTGAATTAAAATAAGTTTGTTTATTTTTCTGCACGAAATAGCTATTGCTGTTAAATAATTATAATATGCATAATTTAGTTTATTATTATTATTATTCATAATTTAGTTTATTATTATTATTATTCGAAGCTGAACTTGAAGTATTGGTTATGTTTCATGGAGTTAGATAACATTTATAGTGACTATTTTACAATGATTTATTTTGGTTTTACTATTGAGACACGTGTAAATAAGTTTGAAGGAAATTACTGTTATTGTTATTATCGAATTAATATAACTTGAAAATCTGACAGTTGTCAAAGTACCAGAGGTGTTATTTTAAATTTCAAACTATATGCTCAAAACGTTTTAGCGCATACGGACACATAGTTGTAAAATTTTACTATACGAAACATTAAATAAAATGGGCACGTACTTGAATTGTTATAAGTTTTAACATGTGGATAATTCTAACCCTTAGCGACCAAAGCTGCCACGTCGTCGTATTTACGTCGCCAACAAATTCGTAAAAAGTTGTTAGCTGTTTGCCATCTGCTCTTTAACCTACTATGATTTTAGACATAACAGTAATGCTGACGTTTCGGTATTTGTAAAAATATCGTTTGTCGTATTTTTGGCACGATATTTATAAGTATTACTGTTTAAATTCCGCGTAGGCTGCCTTATAAATATCGCAGGAAGCAAACATCTTTCTGGCTCCATTAAAGTAGGAGCAGTTATCGGTATCCCAAATGATGGCCTCATCAGCGTGCTACGCACTGCATAAGCATTAGGCTAATAACGAAAACTGGTTTTGTAAAGTAACGTTATATTAATGAGGCAGGAGCCGTGATTGCCTCACACGCCAGCTCTCTGAGGCCCCTGGTTCAGTGCCTTGCCCCGGCAGCTTTATGGGAAATGTTCAAACCGACGATTCTCATATGGATAATGTCTAGCCCAATTCAGCAGCCCAGTTTATCCATGACGTTGGTACTGTTTGGAAGAAATTAAGTTCCGCCTGAAAACTAGCGTTGCTTCACTAGTTATCAGTGCAAGTATTGTGTGTTCTTCAACCATTTGTAATCTTATTTACAGCGCAGGGCTCTCGAGGTATGTCGAGAAAACCGCATGTCGTCCACGTTTCAAATGCATTAAATGTTCATTTGGGATCCACCCGTTATCGAACACGGTTGTCCGTCGAGCGATGGGAGTGGTTTGACACTACACTGTTACGAACAGTAACGGAAATTAATGAAGTCCGCATTTTCCTTCATGCTGTGCTTAATACGTAGGAGCTTGTATACGAGAGGAGAGTGGACATTTCAGTGGTCCAATTCCAAAATGTCTCTCGTCGAATTTCGGGGGAAAAAATTATAAAATAAATAAATAAATGGACAAGAGACATTTCGGAATTGGACTACTCATTTAACATTAATATCACTGCTCTTATGGGCAATGCGGAATAAAGTGAACACTTTTGAAACTGTAGATACTTTTTCGGTTTCAAATAATTAATTTTTCCCTGCAATTTTTTATGTAAACGAACCAACATGCAGCATTCGTTGTGTGTAGAGTGTACCGTATTTAAAAGTAAACCCCTAGAGGCACAATAAATGTTTCAATTAGTATTCTAGGCAAATACTTCAAAGGTGCTCATTTATCGAGAGCCGCCTGTACTAGATACCTATTTCATAGTATGTCGAAACACTGTACTCAGTCTAAATAATATAAGTATTCTTTATTGTAGGCTTGTAGCTAGCTGTCACAGTTTAAGATAAAGACTGACGTCTAAGCTGCAACGAACACAACGCCTCTCCTTGTGTAATCTTATTGTGGATTTTATTCGTTCTCGAGCGTCCTTCTTAAGGTTGTTCACGTGGCAATAATTCATAATTTTATATTTTATTGGCATAGTGTTAGTTTTATAGACATTACTTGTGACTATATTTTCCACTTGTAGAAATTTTTTAGCTATCATAGTTTTCCCACAGCGGCATGTCAAAGTCAGAATTTGCAAGTTACAGGAACATAGGTTTAACAAAAACCAAGTGACTTGCTCGAATGAAATAATTTACACTGAAAGTAGATCTAATGGGCAATATGCTATACGATTTAAAACACACAACAGAGTCATTTTGTCTTTTTTAAAAATTGCCGTAGATGAAGTAAATTTTCGTCATTTTCGAATTTTTTAAAAATGTACAAAAGAATTCTATTCTGTATTTTTAAATCTTTTAGCAGAGTGCCCATAATATCTAATTTGAGTGTAAATTATTTCATTCGAGTAAGTCGCTTGGTTTTTGTTATACCTATGTTCCAGTAACTTGCAAATTCTGACTTTGACGTGCCACTATGGAAAAACTACGAGAGCTACAAAATTTCTACAAGTGGAAAATGTTGTCACAAGTAACGTCTATAAAACTAACACTATGCCAAGCAAATATAAAATTATTAATTTTTACCACGTGAACGCTCTTAAGCAAATTGGTGCGTGGAACAAAATAAAAAACTGCACAAGGTGCCCAACACTGGCCACTATGGATAGCTGCGAAATGATCTGTTCTGGTGTAGCTGTAATTATATTCTCGAGGCATTTGTGAACATTTTAAAAGTTCACGCACAGTTTTAAAATTCCCAATACAAAACACGTGGTACGTGGCATCATAACCGGAGCGAGGGAGAGAATGAAAATAAACGCTCTAAGAATGTCGCCCACTCGGGCGCGGCACGCCCAACCGAATGCCCGCGGCCCTTTATAATTGCTTGCCAATAGCTGACGCATTTACGCAATATTTTAAAATTATTTGCGCTGAAAGTAAAAACTATTCAGAATTTATCAGTATATTCATGTGGATTATGTGCTCTTTTTCCTAGGTACGGAAAGGGTATTTTTAATCTGAACATAAATGCAATTTTTGAGGGGAAAAAAAGAAAATTGTCGATCTAATATAAACTGAAATAGTACTTTCGTTTACTAATAACTGAGAATACATTGCAATTAAACATTATATAAAGTAACTGTTGTAATATACGAAATTACCTAAATTAGATACTACTAAATAGAGGTTAACAGGATGCTTGTTTCGTTTCGTTGTTTCATTGACTGGTCCAGTACGGACATAATGCTGTATATAATTACGAGAAACGTATTGACCGTTATGTTATAAATGTATAGTTTCGCGATTGTAAATTAAAGTCAAACAAAATGTCAATTATACACTTAGGTAAAATATGTAACAAAAAAACCTACTTATTTGTCGGCATAATGTTGCTGTTATTGCGTTGTCCAAATAGTGTATTGACGGTTGATATGTTACGAGAACGTAATGTCCGAAATATGGCTGTTTAAGTAAGGTTTTATATCATACACAAAACGTATAAAATATTAAAGGGGCGGTTCACCCAAAATTTTAATTTTTAAAATATTTTTTATACTAATGTGCGACGTTTAGTTTGTTGTGTAGGCATACACAGAGACCATTTTTTACTGTAATGAAATTTTTTTTAGCTAACATAGTTTTTGTAGGCATGCCAGAGTAAAAAATTTGCATATAACTGTTTTATGCTAGATAGGGAAACCAATTGACTTTCCGAAATGTAATAAATCACACTGAAGAACACTGTAATAGTCTACACCAATACCTGTACGAAAACTTCATTCAGCCTTATTTTGTATTTTTTATTACTGAATTGAAAATTTTCTTAATTTTTTAATACAAAATAAATTAATTCTGTTTTATAACAGGTGTTGACGTAGCCCGTGACACTGATCTTCAGTATGACTTATCTATTTTCGTTATGTCAGTTGGTTTCCTTTCTAGCATAAACTCGTTTTATACAAATTTTGATTTTCACACGGTATTATACAAAAAACTATGGAAGCTAAATATTTCTCATTACAGTAAAAAAAGTCAAACGTAGGTCTACTTAACAAATCGTATGTCGTACAAATATAACAATTAGTAAATAAATTAAAAATTCGGGGTGAGCTGTCCCCTTTATGTGGCCGTCTGTTTGACGCCCGAACTGCATGCATCGTGTTCGGAGTTACGTTTTTTCTCAGAGACCAGTAAACGTGCGTCCCCAATGCTTATCTACGAAAATAAAACACACTTGAGACTACTTGTGAATGTGACTTTCAAGACATCACGCACATTGGAAGCATTATTTTAAAGCCACCAACTTGGCTAAAATCGGCTTTTTCACGCGGTTGTTTCTCGAGATATACGTAACGGATCTGTTCGAAATTGAGATCTACAAGTACATTGAACTTTGCTACACTGACGCGTTCAATAAAATAATAGGGTCACCGCTTAAAGTCCCACAGGAAATACGTTACGAATGGAACACTGCGCGCGTTTACGACTTTGGCCTTAGAGGCGATATCACAATACATGTGCCGGCCGACGTCGCTCGTAGCGCCTCATAGATTTTCGCCTCGTACACACAAACATACCGTTCACCAGGCGGCCGCCTTAAGTGATATGAGTTGCGAATAACAGTGTATAAAATAGTTTCGTGTATTTAACTCGCCGTTGAGAATTGTATTTTGAAGTGTGCATATCTGCATGCATGCGGTCGCGGAACACCAACATTAGAACATATGTTTTGACATTGGCAGATTTGTGCTGGGCAATAAAGTTAGCGTTGTGTTTTATAACCTTGCGTGCCTTTTCTGGCATACCTCGTATACTTGTTGTGCACAACTGAGGCTCAGGATTTGGGTTGCAATGGGCAATGACGTGTAACTCAATAGGAGAGCGTTCAACATCAACGCGGCGAGCTACGCCACTTCTCAAAGTTCCGAAACTTCTCTGGCAATAATCTCCTCGGCGGTGGCGGCGAGGGATGAAAGGAGAACAAGACTCCGTCTACCGTCTTCGTGATCCTTCGACTCAGCTTCGGCAATCTACGAACAAATATTTTGCCAGAGTGATACTGAACTATGTGACATCATTTTTTTTTTGTAATTTTTATTACAGGGTTATTATGTTTTAATAATACGTTACTCTGACCAAAAATTGCTCTTAAAGTTGGTAAAATCAGTATTGTATCATTTTCATCATGTAATGGTTTTGTGCCGACGCACAAACACGTGTTGAGTATGAAATCTGTTTCAACGTTAATTTATGTGCTACTTCCGTTCAGTAATAATCCGTTACTAATCACAGAACTTTTTTTTGTGAATTAAAAAAAAATCTCTTGCAATATGAATAAACTGAGCACTTTTGAAATTACTTGATTTAGTAAACATTAGTTTCTTTAGTTGCAGTAAAGTTGGAAGTGAAGTAGAGGACGTAAATAAAATTGTATCGACTTATTAAGTGTAAAGTGTTGACTTTACCGTGCACGGGCTACATCGTAAACAAAATATATATGTTATTGCCATTGGTAGTTGTAACGCCTGTAATAACCCAGCTCTTATTACGACAAATGGCTGTGGTCTTAGATATATCTATAGGACCTCGAAGAGAAATTGTGGAAATAAACGCGTCTGATCCGGGACTGCACGTACGAGATTGCGGCCTGTGATAAAGTAAAGTCGTGACATCCCCGTACTGTTGTAATATCTCAGGTTCTGCAAACATTTCTTTTGCGGCGTGGGGGGGAATTAAATGACATAAATTCAAGACCGTCTGCTGCCTGTCTTTTTTCGTCGAGTGACTGAGAGCCGCGGGCGTTATACATAAGTAACCGCAGAGGATTCCTGACCACTAGATGCGACGATGCATTACGAACTACATGATTTTCTACCTACTCGCATAGCAACACCCGGCTGAGGTAAGTCTCTCCCACGGGCAGTTGAACAAACCCATGCTTAGTCTTCCAGAAAAATTTAGTATCGAGAGTTGCAGTTTAGCGTCAACTGTAAGGAACGGTTTTAACCGTAGAGTGAATATAATATAGAGCGATAATAGGCTTCTGGACATGTGACAAACATACCACGTGATCAGAGGCACGATGTTATGAATAAACTGACTATGCGTTAGTTGTAAGTTGTCAGTAAAATAGGCTATGTTTAAAATTTATCATATTTGAGATGGTATTTTAGTCAATTAAAGCAGCATTTATATCATCACGATATAGGAATAAAAACTATTTGTAAAACAATTTAAAGCTGAAAAATATTAAAATACGTTACATACAATCGGCGCATAGTCAGTTGATACTTAACGCCTAGCTTACAACAGAGAAGAACTGCTACCTTGCCATAGACAACATATCAACAGTTTTAGTGCAGAACATTGTGGCCAACTTCTGATGAAAATCTTTTGTTTGCCTTTTTGCATGTAGAATTTTTTTTTCTAGAAACAGTGGCAGATAAGATTTGATGGCTTTACACATAGATAGATGAAACCATCGATGTCAAAGTCGCACGATACTCGGTCTACGAATTCGAAAAGTTTCGCATAAAACAGTAAACAGATACCAACAAACATAAACATTGGCTGCACTTACATAAACACTTCCTCAATAGTGGACATGTAACAGGTCTCGTGATCGTAGGAACAACAAATACATGTTTGTATCAGGATTTTGCTACTGCGCAGCCCGATCTGCACTTTACGTATAGATTTACTCTTAAGGTTTTAACTCACTAGGCTTGTGTAGAGAGGAATCGGTTTCGATTCCAGATCTGGTCATCCTGATTACGAATTTCTGGAATCACTCCAAGTGATTGATGAGCTGGTCCCTCTCTGCTTGCCATGTGGCAGATTTCTTATCCGTTTCAGGTCTGAATCACTGGCCACGTCTAAAATAACTCTTCGTTGTCGAATAGATGTCAAGCGCTTCCTACCACGTGCACGAAGATATTAATGGTGTGTGGTCTTTGAAAGAGTTTGGCAATCGGGGTGCATGACTGTATGTAGTTTTTTGGGCATAATCCATTATGATTAGAGATGATAGTATATCGCGGAAATGTTTTGTTCCAACATACCCCTGAAAACATGGTGTTTCTTGTGACATGTGTGACTGAGTGATATACGTCTGACAGAACCTACCTGTCGGAAGACCATTACTAGGCATAAAATATTACAATAGCAGTATTATTATTGGCTTAGTCAAATAGGGCAAGAACTCTATGTACAAGCGAAAACCAAAGCTTTTTTTCACAAACTGAACGTGCGTTGAAACCCAGCAATTAGTCATAGTTTTTCCGTGATAAACCATAATGTCTAATTAAAAGAATACTACAGGGAATAGGAAATCATAAATAAGTAGAGTATGTTTTAGTCAACAGGGTAAGTACACAACATAAAATTCCATAAATTGAATGTCACACCTCACTAGCGCTAAAGACCTCGATGTTGAGCGCTGACCAAAATTCTTTCACTCACTCATTCCATAAATAGAATTGGGTCAAATAAAACAAGGACAGCCAAATAATAAACGTAAGAAATTAAATAAAAAACAAACACCACTAAAGCAGGCTACACAGGATGGAGGCCAAAAGCCGCCGCCGTTTCCTTATGTGCCATCCGAGGCCGTGCTGTCGCGAGACCGAAAGGCGAAGCTTCCATAACTCGCTGGGTGTTTGTAAAATCAAATGCACCCCGACAGTCTAGTTTCAAATCATTGGAACGGCGGCGGGGCGCGTGTAACTGTTTTAGCTGGGCTCCGGACCCGTATTTAAGGCTGTGGAGGGAGATTGTTGCCATTAATAAAATTACGTGCTTGTGTTAACGGCAAGGGAGTTAAGCTTAACCTCCAACTAGGCTGGAGTGATGTAGTGTCGTGTTGTCTGTATAGTGAGGCGAGTGTTGTCAGCAAGTGGCTAGCTGAACTCGTGGAGTACTAGTGCGTGAGTCCCTACGACCATGAGAACCGCTAGGAAAACTATGGTTATTTATAGATGCAGCCACTATTCTTGCTCAGCCAATGGCAAACGAGCTGTCTCCTTATTGGCCGCACAGTTTCGAGTAGCTTAACTGAGGTTGGCTGTGATGCGTTGAGTGATTGCTGTTTTATGCTGCACCGATAACAATATTTTCAGTCAACAGTTCACATATATTTCAGTCAAAGCTCAAATGTTTCTTAAAGACCCTCAGAACAACTTCTGTGCAGTCTTAAAATCCCGGCTCGGGTATGGCTAAAATTGTGTTTTTCCTTTACCTATTTCACTATCATCGGCTTTTAAGAGGGTGAGGTAGATAAATAAGCGCTGAGTTCTACAATTGAGATATACACTTTTTGAAAGTCAATATATAAAAACTAAAAAACAAAAATCCTGGGTAATTATTTTGCGAACTTTATGACCAAACATTTACCCGGAATGATGCATTTGTTTAGCGTAATAACTTGTGCCGCAATTAAATGTATGATATTACGCGACCGGAGGTTGTTCTTTAGACATGTGTTACTCGAGAAAAATGTTTGCTCATAAAGTTGGCAAAAACGACTGTCCGGGATTGTTTTTTGATTTTTTGAAAATTGGCTTCGAGAAACCTATAATTGAAAAGTTGGCTGGAATAAAGGCTTTAGTAAGCTAAGGCCTTTCTTCAATCAAACAATTTATCTTGTTCGATTATGTCCATTGAAGACACCAAAAATGTTTGTACCGATATCTAAATTCTTCACCAAGTTATGAATTTTTGTCTTGACCTGTGCTGCTATCTTTATGCTATTAATAATTTCTGTTTTACTATCTTTGACTGTGTTTACAGTAACTACTATTAATTTGTGTCATGTAAATATGTATTACTTATTTGTATTAACAGAAAATGAAGTAAGAGAAACGCGAAATAAAAAAAAATTACTTTCTCCAAAACATATACCTGCCATTACCCACAATGCAGTTTTCTTACTAAGGCCTTTATTCCAGCCAACTCCTCAGTTGTAAACTGATGCTTTTAGCACTGCATTATATACCACGCTCTAAGACCTCGTTGTTAAAGGGCCGCAAGATCCTCTCACCTTCAGTGTTGTGTCTGGCGGGTGATGGACGGAGTGTCAAGAGGGGGAGGGAGTGTCTTATGGGAGATCCAGCAGAGTAGTTGAGCAGCTATATCTAACCTGCCCGCGGCTGAGGCAGTGTAGGTTGGAGGCTGTTGGCCCCGGGCTGGGCACGTCCTTGCCCGGCCTTGCAGCTGCCCAACGCCATCTTCACACTCTGCTGCCTTCTCCACTGAATTCGGTTCCGGAATGTGCGCCGACACTGCTTTCCTCCGCTCAACCCCCGCCTCCTCCCTCTCGTACCAGGGAGCATGGGCCACCTCGGGTCGCGGTTCGCTGAGCTGCGCCGGCCAGCTTGTCACCCCTCTCCCTCCTGAAACCCTCTTGCTCATCGCCTCCGCGACTCTTATTACCACCACTCACTCGTCCCTACAAGCTGTTCATGAAAAAATTATCATCTTTTTCTTATTGCCTATTTATTTCGTCACTTATTAAGGGTGCCGCCTACCACGTTCTTCGAGTGCGTTATAATGTGCGAGGAAATACGTTTTTTTACGACTGTTTGACATGTGTCCATTGTGCCAATGGAGGAAAGAAAAAAACACTTCGGACAATGACGAAACATCATTCTTAAGACACCACGCATTTTAAAAACAGTATTTCGAATCCTTTCAACGTAGCTTAAAAACTGCCTTTTCTGCCTGCCGTGCTTCAAAATGTACTTACCAGATGTATGCGAAACTAGGATAGAAATATGCTCCGAGCTTTAGTACAGACTTTCCATCAGTAACATTTCATGGTCCTTTGAAGTCTTACGAAATGGATTGGCAGGAATCTTAATCTTGCAAGCTAGTCTAGCGCTTGGCTCGTTGTGGTAATGCGGCATTTAACACGCCCTTCAAGGTCGCCCTTATAGCCCCGTCACTTATAAGCCTCTTATTCGTTAAACCGCTGCTCTCAGATGATAACGTCTGATTACATGCTGTTCTTTTTATACTAAAAAAAAATCCTTAAACTGCTCGTTTTTATTTACTAGCAACAGCGTATACTATGTTTACCATAACAAGCACCAGAAAGATATAATTCGGTGAAAGGAAATAAAAAAAAAGAGTTAATTAAGTGTTCACTTTACCTGTCTGCCTACTTTAAACCGTCTTGCTTTATTTTTAGCACACTTCCCATTAATGTACCATCGAAGGCAGTGAGATCGTTAACACTAATATATTAAGTTTACAGAAACTTCGTTATGTTCAGAATGCTCCGGAAATAATTGATTAAACTGTAAGGGATAATAAAAGGAACTAAAATAAGCAGGTATCGACGTTATAAAATGTGGACCAGGAAATGCCACATTGGCCTGGAGGCAGCATCATATTGTTGCGCCGGGCAGCAGGCACATTACATCATGCTGGGTGGTCAGCCCTGTGAGTCAACCAGTGATGTCATGTGTTTTCGCAACTATGTTGCAACTCCCGAGAGTCGTCATTGTGATTCCCCGATGACGCCAGTGCGAATATGTGACTATCAACAGTCACGAGTGAGGTGGTGTCTATTTTTAGATCACAGGTCACCATGTTTCATCAGCCATTGACGTCATTGAAGGGGCCGTATAAAAGCCTCGGTACTGCGCAACATGAGTCAGTCAGACAGTGAGAAGTGACAGTCGTGGAGAGTCAGTCTTGTGCGGAGTCGGGAGGTGAGAGTCTTGTGATAGTCTTGTGGAGTGTTAGTAGTGAGTCGTGAAGATGAAGTGAGACTGAGATTGATGTGGAGCAGCGCCCTCAGGGGCGGCTTTGCCACTGGGCGGCGATGGACGTCGTGAGAAGTAATGGGCCGAGAGTAGACACTGGCGGCGGCGCAGAAATGAGGACCCAGAGCCTTGAGGGCGGTATCACGACGGCGTCAAGGCTGATATAATATTGGCGGAACTGACAAGGTGTGGCATCACGAGGATGGCAACACTGTGGCAATGGTCGGTGTCGAGGCTGAGTAGCATCAGCACCCTGCAGAAGGGACAGACAACACTCAGGTGTTGTGTCGGTGCGACTGAGCTGACGAGGTGTTGCATTCTCGAGGATGGCAACACGGCAGCGGTGGTTGGTGTCGAGGCTGTGTGACGCCAGCGGACTGCAGGAAGGATGAACAACACTTGTGGTGTTGTGTTGGAGATCGGCAGAGGTGGTGAGCTGTGGAGAACAACACTGACGGTGTTGTGTCGAGGAGGGCAGTAACTGGTGACTCGAGGCGACTGTCTACCTGGTGATTCAAGAGAAGAAGTGCTTCGAGAGTTCGCTATTGGTCCTGCTCGGAGGAGGTGCTAAGCTTGTGCAGGGAGGCTGGTGAGGACATCTTGATGATGTCAGGAAGACGTCTTGGTGACGTCGGAGTCTACTGCGAGGCTACAGGCACATACCTTTGGAGCAGTACTGGGTGAGACAAAAGGGCTTGTGCTGCGGGTCGACAGGTGAAGAAGAGGTGTGCGACGGGAGTCGAACCGAAGACTTCAAGAATGAAGACAGTGGTGCACTCTTGGGGTCGCACTGTACATGGTGAACCATCCTCCCTACTGTTTGAGAGACTGTTGATTGGTAGGGCCACGATTTTGTCGCGAAAAGATTTTTGCCCCACTTTGTTTCAGTGACTCACGTGCACATCGGCAGTTCTGTTTCAAGGTTATTGGCAGCGTGTCTTTGTTCAGACACGTTTCTCATTTGACTGCACCAATCAGAATAAGATTATTGTGAGTCTGTACGTCTATAATTGCCAAACTTACATTTTAAAAATTAATTCAATGTGAACAGTGGATGATATTACACTTGTTGACCCGTGTGTATGTGTGTGTGACATGTGTGTGCGTGTGTGTATGCTAGCGTATATGTGAGTATGTGCATATGTGCATGTGTGAAAGTAAATGTAATATTGTATATTTCCAGTATTTTTGATAGTGTAGCTTACTTCTTATGTTCTTCAAAATATACTATTGTTCTATTATGTAGTAATGTAATAACTTAAGTTCCCATAAGTTTTACTTAGTATACTAAATATTTTAATATTTCCCAGAGTCTCCCTGTGAGATTATTAGTTAAATTATAGCCTTAGTTTTTTATTCTTTTTTGTCTAGTCTAATATATCCAGTTTATCTATATTTTCTATTTATTTATATTATAATTGTTCAGATATAAAGATTCCGTACTTAAAACACAATTTTATATTATGTCTCAATTTAATATTAATCAGGAATAATTCATGTTCAATGTGTTTTAATGCTCTGTTGTCTTTGATTTTTATTTATTTATTTTTTTCAGTGGTTAAGTGTAAGACAAGGTGGTTACACCTTAACTTCGCCACTGTAAAAATAAGTCGCAAATAAAATAAAATAAAAATAAAAATAATTTGCCAAGGCAAGTGAGAGTAAAATCATCCAATCACAGACGATGTAGCAGAACTGCAGGTGTGCACATGACGCATCGAAACCAAATGTTGCAAAAATCTTTTCGCCATAAAATCGTGGCTCTATTGATTGGATATGACTGAACTGTTATTGTGATTTGTAGTCTTTAATTTATTAATGTTGAATATTATTGTGCTTTAATTGTCAAAGTTAATTTACGTTCTGTGGCACTGTCCTAATTGTGTGCATAACTGATTGTGTTGTGAGAGTTATAGTTGATAACTGTTTTGTGTATTTCGAAGCTTTGTGAGCTATTAAATCCAGTACTTAATTTAACTCTTTTATTTATAATTATAAGACCTCTATCCCAAAATAACTCATGGGAATTGCCCACATGAAAAGTTTTTGTGCTCAAACTTGTAACAATATGGATGTTAGTCCTTGCTGGAAGCGTCGCCAGTATTCAGTGTTACATGTATGCAGAGCCTACAGACTTCCATTTGATGAATGGGTTATCATCTGGAAACGGACAAACGGTTCTACGGTTGAGTGGAGACCGATTCCCAAAAAAGGCAAATGTCAAATTGGCGTACATTCGATGATCAACATTGCGCAAAATTTTTCTTTTGATTACTTTTATAGCTCCTATTTTATTCTAACCAGACATATTTCGAACATCATTTGTATGTAGTCAGTACAACCACAGAATTTTGGTGGAAATAATTTTATATCAACTTGTTTCATTCCTTATATGCACATCCGTACCTCTGCTGCATATACAATGATTGCACGATTTCAACTCAACTTTCAGGTAGGTATTCCTAAATGTTGTATAGGGTTTAGGTGCAGCTTGTGTCTGATTTGGGTCTTATCGGTATTCCCAAACGTCAAATCAGTTATTTATGATATTTATCCTTGGCGTAAACTATCCACGCATGCGCAGTATGCTTAGCCTACACGCGGCTACAAACATTGCTACGTCAATTTTAATAAAAAGATAGAAAGCAAAAACATTCTACAGAGAATAAAACGTTGTGGCAGCAAGAATACTAAGTAATAACTCACTTATCATTTTAAAAACCTAAATACTGTAGTTGAAAATAAAGAAATTTCTGATTTTCCAAGCATTTCTCCACAAATACATTATTTGCAGACATCGTTACGTAACTCATTCGGTAGCTGACACGTTAAGGCGTCGATCTACCAGTTATTTTCTTTGGGTTAGAATCAGCCACTCCGATTTTTTTTTTCACTTTTTTTTTTTTTAGATTATGTGAGCACAATAAGGTAAAAGTGAAATTAATGGTTATTTTGATGAATGTTGTCGCTAAGCATTAAAATAACGCAATAATAAGAAAATAATTTGACATGAATAACGAACCCTTATCGAAGAATATAATTTAAACGTCATTAAAATCAAACTAGGAGAATATGTTTGTCTTTAAATTGCCGCATTTTATATTCTTTCATTCTAGTTTCGTGAAAAATGTTAACTTGGGCGAATAAAAAAATCAGTAATTTTATTTGTTATTTATTTGGAAGTTTCACGTGCCTTCGAATAACACAAGGCCTTACACGGGGCGACAGGAGGGAAGGAGTTTGCTAGGGCCCGTTGTGGAAACCAGCCCAGCATTCTCCTGGAGTGATTTCGATAAACCGTGGAAAACCGATCTTAGGATTGTCGAAGCTGGGGATCAAACCCGAGTCCTTCCGAATACGAGGTGAGTGTTTTACCACTGCTCCACCTCACTCGGTTGCTACATCTCACTCATTCTACAATTTTGCTAACTTCTAAAGCGCATATTTCTCTTGTATATGGATTTAAATTCCGGTATATGTAGCTGGAAGGTAGCTGTAGCCAGACCGGTGCCACCGACGACGGCCTAAGGAAGTGTGCTGGCGTATGATAACTGCATAGTTGCAGTTCCACATCCACGGCAGACAGGTTTCCGCCGCCGAACTGTGTCGACCTCCTTGTGACCGATAACTTCCCTCAGAACAAGGTAATTGGGCCGGCAGTATTCCCCTCTTTGTCTTATCAGTCGTACAAGGCCTACCCCTGGATTCCGTTAGTTCCCTGTCACCAGTTGTACGAACTGACGATTAGCTATATTGCCAACCGTGAAACATTAACTCTAACTCGTACCAAGCGACATAGCTTGTTAAGCATTGGTTTCCAATATCTAACAAAGCAATATGTAGAAACAAATTTTGGGCCACCCTCTCATTATTTTTTGTACAGTATATTACATCTTTAATTATTTTTCGAAGAAATTTGTATTTTAAAATTTTTTAAGGAAATTTACTCCGTTCATAAAACGAATACTTTTTAATGTTGTTTTTCTGTGGGACGGCACCAATTGCACTTTACACAAGTTTAACATATTATTTAATTAATAATTGTTTCTTTTTACTGGTCCATCGAGGCTAACTGCTACCAGTAGTTACAAGCTAACGTTTCAGGAATTTTGAAAATCCATATCAATGAAAGACTACTGGTTGCACAGAACAAAGTCGCTTTGGGAACACTGTTATTACAACGGCCGTCTTCGATGTGCTCTGTGGCATCCTGAACACATCACCTAACACGTTCCGTATATATGATCAAATTTAGCGTGAGCATAATATATGATAAACTTAACTCGTCAAGCGTAGAGGAATTCATTTATAATAATCTGAGACTTTTTAAAATTTGCTGAGGAAACTGAATCGTGGAACTTCACACGTGGAATTTTATAAACATATACGGATTTAAGTATTAGTAATACATAATAATGTAAATCATGCTATACAACTAGTAATGAACTTATATAACATGTTTAAATAATTTATTGAAAATAACGATATTACGAGAAAAGAAATTGACACATTTATTCAAGCTATCATGGTTGCAAAGAAACAGCCATGATTTGTTGTGCAAAGTTTAGTAAATATAAATTGGCATAACTTTGTGTGGAAATTAAGGCACGTCTGGTATTTTACCAGTACAGAATTATGTACTGTCCGCGAGCCAGCTCTGAGTCTCTGGCGTGTATGCATTTGTCTTCGTTAAACTTGATGTACGCTACAGTAACACAGTATCAAACACGTCCTAACTTACGACGGTACTACGGATAGTACGTGCGTCGCATGCTATTGGGCCTCGTTGTGTTATTTGTTCAGGTTGTTCAAAAATGCAATACCCAAGTTAATAGGGAAGATTGAGACAAATACAAGTATATTTCGTCAGATAACCAAGTGTCTTAAATATATAGTTTAGGAGTGATGAGTATTCTGGGGTATCGGGCGTGATTAGTGTCTTTTAAATGGTAATTGTTTACAGTTCTTTATTTTTGAATCGGTGTAACAATATATGTTCAAAATGAGCAGCATTGACCTCAACTTAGAGCCGGTATCGACGTAGCAAGGAGTCACGTGTTCGCTGGAAGATGTATAGTACAACCCACGCATGTAGTATTCCAGCTAACACGAGACACCCCACTACATTGATACCGGCTCTGCGCGGAGGTTAATGCTACTAATTTTGAACGCTTATTTTGACATTACTAAATAAAAGTACCGTACACAATTTCCGTCGTCGTCTTCTGAATCACACCCGGTGCCCCTGAATACCCATTACTCGTAAACTATTTGTTTCCGACACAAGATTATTTGGCCAAATTTATTTGTATTTGTCTCCTTCAACTTCCCTATCAATTCGGACATTGAATTTTTTAACATCCTGTTACGGGCGATAAACACATACCCGCCAGGGACTCAGCTGGCGCGCGGACAGTATCATAGGCACGAAAGCATTGCAGGTGAATAAGTCGTAGGCGCTAGTCTGGCGTAACGCTATATGTGTGCACAAAAATTCCCACTCCGGTGCTTTAAGGGAGTGTTAGACAATTTATTGTATTTTCAGTTTTTGAGTCATATCATTTATTCAAATTGTATTATAAAAATTTTCTCTTCGACAAAGCATAGGATATACTCATGGTAAACTGCTAAGCATGATTAATAAAGGAATTTTTTCATTAATTTGTCATGCAGAATTATTGAAAGATAATTACAGGGTAACTTTCAAGAATACTCTTCCAATGATTCTGCATGACAAATTAATTAAAGATTCCATATGATTCATGTCAAGCAGTTTACCATGCGTATGTCCTATGCTTTGTCGGAGAGAAAATTTTGATAATACAATTTGAATAAATTTTATGACTCAAAAATTTAAAATACTTAAATTTTTCTTAACACTCCCCCTTGAATGACACGGAATTATTCGTATTGTCTAGTAGAAGAAATAATCAAAATATGAATTAGAATGCATTTTGAGTGATCCTCGACGGAATTCTGACTGTAGCCTTGTTCTTTAAGGGCGTTCAAGTGGGGAAAAATTCATAATTTTATATTTGTATAAAATAGTGTTAGTTTTGTAGACATTACTTCAGAGAACATTAATATCTAACGGAAAAAAATTAGCTCATCTAGTTTTCCCGTAATGTCACTTCAAAGTCAAAATTTGCATATTTTTACTTCATACAAAACTTGAAAACCAGTAAATTTAATGA
>PNEQ01109490.1:0-45662 GCA_003012365.1 Medauroidea extradentata
ATAATATGTTAAAATGGTTGTTTTGTAGTAAATAATTTGTTTAAAATATATCAAACTTTTCCAACAATTTTACTTCATATTTTGCTGTATTTTTACTCGTGTTTAACAAGAACACGTGGCGAGACTCGACAGCGGTCTAGTGCTGTGACGCAATGATGGAGGAGGTGGGGTGAGTACCGGGCAGCTGTTGGTATGATGGTGGCAACGCTACGGCGATGGAGGGCACGGTCGTAGAAGAACAGGTCTGGACACTCGCCTATCTAACAATGTATTTTGCTTGACTCCCTTGTTGTTTGGTTGTAGTTCGTCAAGTTACCGAGAATGCCGTACTTTTTGGCACTGTTTTCCGGGCGGTCGGACTAAAACTCCGTCCACTTTTTTTCATTGTTAAATTTATAAAGTAAATAAAGATTGCTGGAGCATTTTCTTAAATTTGTGAACGAAGAAAGTATTTCATAAATTGTTAAAAACTACGTTTTGATAAATTGTTAATCTTAGCGGAAAGGAAGTGGGTGGAGTTTAGTCCGACCGCCGTAACATCAGCGCCAATAAAACACAATATTATCGGCAACTTGGTGAACTACAGCCAAACAACAAGGGGGTCAAATATCCAGGCGAGTGTCCAGACCTGTTATTCTACGGCCATGATGGAGGGCAAGGAAAGGTCGCGATACCGAACATACCCGAATCAAAGTTACGGAAACGTCCGAAGCTGGTTTCATCGTGTAAGTACCTAGACATAAGTGTTGCTGTTGGCCGGCAAGTTTTCTCGGGAAACTTCTAGTTCACACGCCTTACACATTCCTTCAGTTCTGTTCATTTCATGCAATCGTTCACGTTTCGGCTGACGCCTACGGGCGCCCGGTTTCGCTGTAGATCGAATCTTTGATGTGATAGCCTTCCTTCGGGTAAGGTTATTAAGGTAAGATAATTGAATTTAGTGAGTTATAGCCCCAACTTATACGGCAGTTACCAAAACCTGTTTTTTAAATTCGTAGTAGATACCGATAAGGAAATGCTACATAGATTTTCAGAAAATACTGTAAACTGCTCTTATTGATATAGTGCTAGTGAGTGATTAAAACACTAACATAAATATTTCGCTTACGTAATGGCTATTTTATACCAACGACAGTTCCCAGTAAGTTCGAAATTTGCTACCTTCAAACAACATTGTTTTGATATTTTTAGTATGAGAGTTGGTACAAGAAATCTTATACATAATGAAATCTTACGGCGAGGTGTGTGAGGCCTCGAAGTGGAAGGAAGAGGTGACCATCCGCTGTACTGATACGTGAAAAAAAAAAGTTGTTGGTTACCATAGCAATGTGTATAATTTGGCTGTGGTTGTCCAACCATAACCTAACTTCCTACAGGAACAGCTGATTGCAGTCCGCCATATTGATACGTGAATAAACAAACCCAACTCGACCTTTAGTACAGTCTGCTAATGCTCCATCTGTTTTTTCCCCTGTCATCTGTGGGCTACGTGGCTCTCCCCTGCACCTGGCGACTAACTAGGTCGAGCACTCGGCGCAGGGGGTGTTTATTGCACGGAGGGAGGGGGGATGTTAGAGGGTGGTGTACCTCACCTGGTCGCCATGTCCACGCGGGACGAGAGGTTCGCAATCACGCCTCGCCACAGCCGCCGCCAGCCTCCCCCCCCCCCCCCAGGGACGCTTGTTGTTTAAACGTTAGCTCGGCGTTGTTTATGGCCGCCGATAAACTCTGCGCCGCTGGAGGAGGACAGGGGAAGAGGGGCGGGGTGTGGAGTAGCGCCTGGTCATGACAAGCAGCAGCTAAATAATGGCGTCGCCCTACTCTTAGCTTCGTGAGGGTATCGTCGCTCGTGGTCTCAGCTCTGGTTCGTGACGACGTACGTTAGATCCTTGACTAGGTTATTACGGTTTCACCACAGAATATTTAGAAATACAGAAGTGAAATAACCGGTAGGTTGGCGAACTCAGTCACACACGCCAACAAAACGGCGTCGCTGGCCAGTAATATGTCGGAAACTCCTTCCGCCAGTCAGCTTAAGGACGTTCTAGAAGGATAAAAACCATAATTTTATATATGTATGAAACAGTGTTAGTTTGCAGGCATTACTTGGGAGTACATTATCCTCTTACAAAAAAAAATAATTCGGCCAGTTTTCCCACAATGGCATTTCAAAGTCAAAATTTGCATATTTTTAGTTCATACACCCCACAAAAACCAATCAACATGATGAAACGAAATAGTTTACAGTAAAAGTAACTGTCACTGGCTAGGGTTTTACGTATATAAAAACCAACCTAAAAATGTTTTATTATTTTTTTTAAAAAAAATGTCAAAAAGTTTGAATTTTTTTGCTACATTTTAGAATTTTTTTAAAACACCAGAATATTCTGTATTGGGTTTCTATATACTTAAAACCTTAGTCCGTGACATGTACTTTTACTGCTAATTATTTCGTTTCATTATGTTGATTAGTTGTCGAGAGGTGTACGAACTAAAAACATGCAAATTAGCACTTTGAAATGCCGCTGTGAGAAAACTTGCTGATCTAAATTTCTTTTTGTAAGAGAATAATGTAGTCCCAAGTAACCTACAAAACTAACACGGTTTCATGCATATATAAAATTACGAATATTTCCCTCTGGAACGCCTTAAAGCTGCTGCTCTGCTAGCAGGCAGCCAGGCCAATTGAAAACATTCTATAACCAAACATAAGCGGGGATGGTATCTACAGCTTCGAGCAGCCAATGAGCAGCGAAGTTCGTCCGAATCAAATGAGCCGCCATGTTATTACATGTCTGTATGACTATTATAGTCTGTGGTTTCAAGCTGGCTGATGTATCCACACCTATCACAACACAGGTGATGTTTCTGATGCAGCGTTAGAGCCAGGAACGAACTGATCTCTAAGGTATTGCGAGCTTATTACAGAATGTTGTATACAGTGAATGACCGCCATTGTCTGTGCGCTGAGAAGAACACACGCATGTACACACTATTGCCTATGCGCTGGGCTCCGTGTCTCTCCGCGAAACCTCAAAGGCGTTTTGGGAATGAACGTTAGGTCCTAGACAGTTATCACAAGAGGATATTTGTAGTAACATAATTTACAATACTCAATAAAGCATCTTCAAATGTTAGACTTAGGTTGTATAGGGTGGCCATCCCCTCTATTTTCTAAGACGGAAGGTATCAACTAGAATGTCTATGGGATTGCAGGTATCGATAACATGCAACTATGTTGTGTTACATGGTTCCCTTTATTTTCAGAAAATACTGTTTCTAATTTCAATTTTCAAGAGTTTATTGATAGCTTAATGTTCAATTTAGGGTGCTAGGCATCCTACTTGTTTGAGTTCGGCAAACCATGAGAAAACCAAAATCAGGATAACGAAAGCTGGGAATCGATCCATGGTCCTCCAGGATTCTATAGTACCAAGTTAACTGAGTATAACTGATTTATGTTTTAATTATGATCCTATAATCTCCTACCGAATTTGACTAAGCACCTGATCAAGACGATGTGTACAATTTTGCTGGAAACGAAACATTGCATGACTTAAATCTAGGGAGATATACAAGACAAGTTTACCCTCCAGCACATGACACGCAGGATGTGATCAATTTTAATTCATAGTGATTTAATAGTTTAAAATTAACTTCAGTTTTAAACAAGCAAGTTATGTCGATGGCCCACCTGAAAAGGTAAACAACTAAAAAAAATGGCATATTTTTTTTGTTTGGCTCACCGACACACAGACAGAATTGCAATATACTCAGTTGAAAAGAAAACAACACGTAAATTCACTTGTTTTAATAACAAGGAAGTTTATTCTGATTGCCAGTAAGGAGCTAGCAAATTGTATTTAATTTATTTAAAGTGTTATAATTTTAGCAAATGCAGACCATAAACATTTTAAACACCTTAGATAGCAGCCTCTGTACTTTTGTTTCATATTAACACCAACCTAAATATGATAATTAACAATTTTTCGGTGAAACTTAAATCTTTATGCGTGCATTTTACTCACAACTGGGAATATTAGTAGTTTCCCTTTTGAACTTGGCCATCGATATTTGTTTTACTTAGGATGGAACAACATGATAAAGTGGTGTGGAATTTAACTATTCAGATAATGCTTGTGTACAGTATTTGTATTTATTTTCTGAGAAAATGTTATGAAACTTTGCCATGTTAAACAAACGGATTACTTATGCACATTTTTAAACGTATATTTCAGAATGTTTTTCTTAAAATAGCGCTACTATAAGAGTGACTTCAAAATCGGTAGCCAGAGGGAAAAAAACGCTACAGCGTGAAGTCTTGACACAATTTAATGCTATCCTGTTTTATAAAGAATAACACAATGGCGACAAACCTTTTTGAAACAGTCCAGAACTCAGAACCAATGAAAATAAATGCATTAACGAAGAAGAATACTTTATACACCAACCTGCGGTTTTCACAAACGATCCATTTGAGCGACCTTTACATCACGAGTAATTTCATCTTTTTTATTTTTACTTTTTTGTCGTGGCATCTGTCAAGAGCAAGGAGAGTGCTTTTACTTGATTAATCCATGTGATGGGCAAGCATTTTTTATTTTTTAAATTTCCATGGGCCAGAGTACTTCACAGATAATAAAGCGAGTGAAAGAGCAAACAATGGAGTCAAATGGTTGACAAAATGCGAAGTTTTTTTGTTTTGTTTTTGTGTTCGCGGTGGCCGCCCGAATAAAACGTAGGTACTCGGCTCGGAGAGCTTGTCGCTTTGACCAGATACTCAAAGAGCAAAACACTCTTTGAACATGTCACGTGCTTTTTTCACGTATTATAGTTTCTCGACAGTTGATTCCGTTTGCTGGCTCCCTTCACAACATAACAAACAATTTGTCCCGCTTTAATTTTAGATTACTGTATCTGTGCTGTCCGGAGCTGCGTAGGCATGATATGAAATAAGGTTAATTATAATACAGGTTAGATATAAAATGTGTTTTCTTATGTGAGAGCTAGGCACAGGGAAAATTTCTGCCACTAGCTTCCCTTCAATTGCTAATGTACCAGATACATACGAAACCGTAGTAAAATGAAATTTAAATAAACTTTAAAACTATATAAGTCATTTAATTAAATTTTAAAGTGAAAAGAAACCGATTTCACGTTATAAACTGTAATATTCTTATCTCACTGTTATTGGATGATGTAATTCGCGTATTAAAGCTATACCGTTCTAATTGGTTGAAGAGAGGAATAGCACAGTAGAAACACTTTCGTTGCCACAACGAAATTTTGATCAAAAACTATCCACTGCAAAGAAAACTTTGTAGTGAAGATATTTAGCTTGAGGTAAAGAAATATTGCCTTACAGCAAAGCTAACGTGGAATAATTACGTTTTGCGTCACATTTTGTCTTTAAAATATTTCTTTGCCAACAATATCAGTTTCTTTGTAGCAAAGATAATATTTTTTTTCAACATAAAGCTTATGTTAAATATACTACAGCTATCGTCACCACAAAGATTTCAACAAAATTATCTTAACAGTAACACAGTTTTTGTTACCATTACCGCTAGTTTTTACACAAAACTTTTCTTTACGGCAAAGTAACTGTGGCTCATATTACTCTAACAAAAATTTTGCAAGTGGACGAAAGTGTTTTTACTGTGAGAGCTTAAAATAAATGATAGAAATATCGTTACAAAACCTTTAGTATTAATACATAACAACACGCTGAAGTCTAGGAAACAGTCAACGTTTCCCGCGATTTTCTAGTATCTTTACATGTAAACTGGAAACCGAGCACAAAGAACTATGCCAGTGTAAAGAAAATGCACGTAATTCTAGGAATGCGTAATGTCACGTACAGCGTGTAATATTGACTCTGGAAGAGGATTCACTACAACCAAAATAATGACTGTTATTAATTTATTGTATTTATTACGCAGGACTCCTCTGGGATCCTGGCTTGGTAAGGTCATGTTTATACGCAGGCCTAGATGTCAGGGTAAGGTGTGTCAATGGTAATGTTTTTGAAGGCCTAGCTAGAGATATTTCTTGCCGACAACAACCTACCTGCAGATCAAGCCTGCTTCCATACAACCCCACATTCCTCCACGGCCAGGGTCCCAGAGTTGAGTCCCGCACACTGCGCTTCACATTCAGTTTGCCATATGCCTACGTCCTGCAATTTATTAGTAATATCGACGTGTTTTCGTGGGTCGTCAACGAAAAAGTCCAAATTTCATTTATCACCTATGGAAACCTCAAGCACTTTACTTTGAAAACTTAAATAAGAAATATTACTAATGCAATAAATTATTTTTAAGTTGCATCTTAAGATACTTCAAAAGAAAACGATGATATTTAATATTAGATAATTTTAACTCGAAAGTTATTAAATTTTAATGTAATTTTTTTTAAATTGTTGAAATCTTCAGCGTAATTTTAATAATATAACATACATTTCACAAAGAATGATTTTATTTATGCAAGACACTGTTTTTATTATTTTTTCTTTTACAAAAAGTAGAAAAAAATTGTTTACGTAAGCTTCTTTTCGCTAAATTATTCAGAATTAAATTATTGTTCTTGAAGAAGAGATATTTAAATGTAACGCCTACATTTGCTACCGCTATTGTTAAAGTGAAATAATATTTTTCTGTTCGCATAATGGAGGCAATCAAAGAGACATGCGCTAACTTAATAAAAACTATATGTGAGCACGAGGTTTACTTCTTACTTTTTAAGGGGGTACGTACACATTTTACATAATTATGAAGGAGGACATATTATTTTCCTTGTGTATTAGAAGTTCTGAAAACTAATAATTATTGAATCGTGTATAAGTTAGGCTTGGTAATTCATATAGCAAACAAACTGCTACCTGCTATTTAAGAAGTTACTAAAACAAAACCACTTAAATATAATTTTCCATGAACTTTTAGGCCTACATCTCATTATCGGTTGCTCGAGTTCGTTAATAAAACTTTTTTTATAATGTGCCTGTCGGCATAAATGTTTTCTTTCGTAGCGCCTCTGAAGTTATGCGCCAGTTACAGAACCCATGTAATCGGTCATTCGAGTGGTTTTTAAGTTCCCAGTTCACAAGCTAACAAGATAACAAAGCAACCTAGTATACGCCTTTGAGTATCAACCACTTCGCCCTCAGATCCTTACATTTAGTTTACACACGAACTCGCCTAGCCGTTACAGCATATTCAACGTAAAGTTAGCACATTTCAAAAAAAATATTTTTATTTTAGTCAGTTTGTATCATTCCACCGTTTATAAATATAAGCGTAGCAGTTTATGTAATACATACGGTATATGTACTTCACTATACTCGGAAACAAAAGTCTGAAGATTCAGAAAAATTAATACAAGAAGGTCTATAGAGGTGTGTAGTGTACTGCAAAGAGGCCTATAATGCAACTGGCATACTTTTACTACGAACTGTGGCATATGGTGAACAGTTACATGGTAAGTTGATGTTAGCTCAGACTGTACTATATCGCGCACGCAGCAAGAACCGGTAAAGACCGTACAAGCGTGTTGAACAGAACGTAATGCGACAACTTATTATAAAGCTACGGCACGCCTTAAACACGTGATGTTACGTCAGCTACACAGCTACGTCTGAGAGGCTGACGTGTACACGATACAGTTGAAAACAAACACGGCTTACCTTGAAACATTCTCACCACACGCAGCTGACTGCCGGCAACTTTGAATTTACTAACGCCGGAATTACGATGACTTCACGTTCACGTATCACTTATCTCCTTATCACGTTCACGTGTACGTAATACGTTATCAGTTGAGGTTTACTTATTACGATCCTTCACATAAGCTGCAATCAGGCGACGAATAACGCCGTGAGAGAGCCTTGAAATTAATAGTCAAAGATAACATGACACAGTAGAAGGCATTAACTCCTCCAAAAGGTGATTGGCCCAGGCGATCACGTGGTATTTCTTCACGTATCACTTTAACTTAAAAGCTTGACATCGACAAACTTTTCGTTACGTGAAACTGAAGGTAACTATAAATTTGCGCGATCCTAATAGGGCCCGTTCAAGTGCGTTTGTCAAGGTGTTCCCTGCTTAAGTGAAAGTTAAAGTAAAGTGAATGTGAAGGCATCGTAATCCCGGCTTAATATGGCGAGGTGCGTGAATTTTAAAAATTAATCTTGCAGCAGCCTAGATTTGTCAGTACTGTACACACAGTCACCAAAACAATTTGCAGTAGTCAAAGTCGTGTTAAGGTGTTTGTCTGTCCTGGGCGCCTAGCAGTGTACAGAGCTTCGGCCGTTAGCAGATTATTCGAAATCTGTTCATCGCGTATGAGTGATGTATGTTTATAAATAGCATTTAAAGAACGTTACGCGTGTGTATACCCATTTAAAGTTCAATTATACTCGTAAGAATAGTTTTGGAACAAATTACACACATTCTGTGATTATGATAAACCATTCTAATTGGGCTTCAAGTAAACGTTCGTCAAATTAGATACAAAATCTTCAGTATTATGCGCAGTCCGTTGAACCTTACCAGACAGTGGAAATTTTCCGCGATTTTCCGGTGTTTTATACCCTAAGTAGCTGTCAATATTACTGACGTTCCGAAACGTGGTATAAGGACATATCCAAACTTAAAAAACTACTCTCTTTTCTGACTTGCGGCTGTATTACATTGACAGTGCTATTTGTCAGATAAGAGTTTTATTATGGGGTCTGTGCAAATAAAAATGTATAAGTCGCACAGCCCTGGAAAGGTTTTGATAGAGTGGCGAAGCGGACGTAAAATGGTATCTACTGCGCAACTACACGCCCCACATTTCCCCTCCCAACCAGTAAGAGGGGAAATGACGGAGCCCTGAATGTGGGATGAGCAGCTACAACCGATCAGCAGCTGCGCACATGCGCGGTGGTTAGGGGAGAAGAAGGAGGGGGAAACTTTTCCTCTGCGCGTCGCCAGGACCTTTCCTAGCTTGCGTGACCTGTACGGCAGTTTCTGTATTCACATGCAGCGGAAAATATACAAACTGACTGAATTCAGTAATCGAGCAGGGCTTTCAAAACGTTCACTGTATCATAACTGCGCATACCGGAATTCCCCTGTGATTTTATAAAATGCCTATTATCGGCTTCATCTTGCAGGGCGGCGTAAGTGGCGTATGATGGTCGCGTTCCAGGGCATGCAATATAAGCTCCGACTATACGCTTTGAACACGTGGCCTCAATGTGCATACCAGTCATATATCCAAGAAACATGTGTTGTGTAGACTGATGTATTTTATTGTAGAATATGTTCCTTGCTTCTTGCACGCTTCTGGAAGAATATTGTCCCTGATCCTGCAAGTATAGTGGTTACACAGACAACTCAGTGTTGAGTATAGTCACTGCTAGGGACCCTGTTTTTTCGCGAAAAGAATTTTGCCTCAGTTTGTTTTAGTGCCTTACATGCACATCTGCAATTGTGCTTCATGGTTATTGGAAGCGAGTCTGTGTGAAGAGCCGTATCTCATTTGACTGAGCCAATTAAAAAAACTTTCCTGCAGCACCACACGTCTGTGATTTGCCGGTAGAATCTCAAGGCTCCTGACAGTTAAAATATCCGATCACTGACCACGAAGCAGAACTGCAGATGTGCGCGTAAGGCCTTGAAACAAAGTGGGGCAGAATTCTTTTCGCGAAAATACAGGGTCCCTAGTCATTGCTTATCACACCTGTAGGCTAGCCTCCAAGAACACCTGTGTATTCAAGCAGATATTATCTGCTCACTGGCTGCTCAATGACGTAGTGATATGGGCCTGCATTTAGTTGCTTCTGTACTATTGGTAGGGACATAATTTTTTCGCGAAAAAAAATTTGCCTCGGTTTGTTTCTGCACCTTACGTGCACATATGCATTTCTGCTTCAAGGTCATAGACAGTGTGTCTTTTTGCCACATTCGAATGTGCCAATCACAAAAAGGTTTCTGCAACAGCACATGTCTATGATTTCCGGGTAGACCCTCAATGCAAGTACGAGTTAAATAATCCAATCACTGACTGTAACGCAGAACTGCAGATATGAACGTAAGGTACTGAAACAAACTGGGGCAAAATTCTTTCCGCGAAAAATTCATGGCCCTTAACTGTTGGCTAATCAACGTCCAGGAAGTGTCAAATAAGTCACGGGTCAATTGCGAAAGTGGCACGAACATACAGTTGCTGGAATTCTAGCTTGGGGCCAATAGAAAACGCGAATTTTTCAGGTTTCTACTTATCACTGCATGCCTTGGAACACGACCACGGTACGCCACTGGGTGGCATGCAAGACGCCGAGCGCTACGCGGCGAAATCAGGGCCGGCGCGATCTGCGAGAGGGGTATAGCGTGCGAGCTGCATTATTCAGCAGAGGTGCCCCATTTGACCAGTACGAACCGCTCGAGGCGCTTGATATTCCAGACGCGTTCAACCTCCCTTACGACCCGTCGAGGAAGAGTGGCGTAGAAGGGGGCTGGGGTCTGTCCTTGTCATCATCCACGCCGCAGACGTCCACCAACACGGTCTGTTCCCGGTGACGAGTCCCATTAGACTGTACTCGCGGGATCTATGGTCGAATGTGTCGTAGATACGTACAGACTGTCCACGGTTAAGGAACACTTTTGAAGCCCTCGTTATTTTTCGCCCCTTACAGCCAATTCGTATCTGTCCGCGTCTTTTTTGTGCCAACACTTTTGCGTAAACACAGTCTGCAGATTCCGCTGTACTTTGGAGCAATCTTCTGAGATAATGAAACACGTATTTTTTCTAAAGGTATTCATTTTAGTGTGAACAGATAATTAACTGTTTACGTAAAGGAAGTTCTTTATAAGGCCCGTTTTTTAAATATGTGTTTGCCAGTTTTTGGAATAACATCTGCAGCGTGACTTCTAAACACAGTGTTATATATTTAATTGCTTTCAAGTAACTGCATTAAAATATATTAATTAGTAGGGCCACGATTTTGTCGCGTAAAGATTTTTGCCCCACTTTGTTTCAGTGTCTCACGTGCACATCGGCAGTTCTGTTTCAAGGTTATTGGCAGCGTGTCTATGTTCAGACACGTTTCTCATTTGACTGCACCAATCAGAATAAGATAATTGTGAGTCTGTACGTCTATGATTTGCAAGGCAAGTGAGAGTAAAATCATCCAACCACAGACGATGCAGCAGAGCTGCAGGTGTGCACATGACGCATCGATACCGAATGTTGCAAAAATCTTTTCGCCATAAAATCTCGGCTCTATTAATTAGTGGCTTATGCCTAGAGCCAGTGATTTTTGATGAAAATAATTCTGCAGCAACTTGTTTCAGTGCCTTACGTGCACACCTGCAACTCTGGTTCGTGGCTATTGGCAGAATATAATAGGGCAGAGGCGTGGCTCACTTGACTGTACCAACAAGAACTATGTTACCTCGACACTACACGTCACTGATTTGCGGGTAGGACCCCGAGACTCCGAAAGTTAAAAACTTCCAATCACTGACCTTGAAGCAGAGAAACAGGTGTTCACATTAGGCATTGAAACAAATTGTTGCAGAATTCTTTTCACCAAAAATCACTGGCTCTACTTATGCCTCTTAAAATGGTCTTGAATAGTTCTCATTTCATCATTAATGGCCTGTAAATATGATTAACTTCTCGTCGTTGACTATCATTCCTTCCAAACTTAATAACAATTATGTTACAAATATATTAGCTCACAATTGTGGGTTGGTAATGTAGATGCATAACGACTTGTATTCTTGGTTGGCGTTATACATTTTGTCATTGGATTATTATTTAATTAATTTTATTTTCATTAGTTATACATTTTAAGTAACGTCCAATTATTTTAAGTAATTCTAAATAATTATTTCAGCTCCCTTATATCATAAAATAAGCTGTTTATTGATGCACACAGAATTTGGATAAAATGTGTATAACCAGAATTTTATTAGTAATTTATATTATGTATTAGGGGGAAAAATGTATTCTATGCTGCCCGCTTGGTCACAGTAAATTCTGACAATTGGCGAAAAGTTTTAAGAAATTTCAAATTTTAAATCATTTTCTTGAGCGACAAACAAAATCTTAAAATCTCACAAATTAAGCTGTAAACGTATTGTTTAAAAATATTGCTTGTTGAAAATCCGTAGTTGTGAAACTAAAGCCTAAAGCACCACAACTTCAATAAAACATTGATAATACTAATATTTATTTTATTTTTTATTTCTTGAACTCAAAGATTTCTCGCAACAAGGCAGTTGGGTGACGTTTCTTGAAAAGCGTTGTTACGTTTAACAGAGTACGATGCAGATATATTTATCTCTTCGTAACAAATTTGGGTAACTTAAGTATATGTCCAGGTTTACATTACTTCTACAGTTCCTGCTGTCTCCGCTAAGACTCATAAGTAACGCTTCTAGGCCTACAGTAGTTAGTTGCACCTGTGACATAGTAACGGAGCCAGCTCTGCGTTTGGCGGAAGGGAGAAATCCCATAAAAAGTAGCTATAAGCGGTCCGGGATAAAATGAGCACTACAAGAAACCCCTGCTCAAGTTCTATTTTCAGCCAATTCGTATCTTTTCAAGCGTAACGGCTAACGACGGGAAATGTCTTACCTCTCTGGACACGGCACTTTATGTTTGCGCGTGTAAGATAAATTGTGCAGTCCGTAGGAATTTATATGCTTTGATAAAAAAAGTTTATTGATTATAGAAAATAAAAATATTACGACTTTGGTTGGTTTTATTTCAGTATTGTTGTATTTAAATAGAAAAATACACGGGACTACGTTGCGTAATTTTGGTGCCAGCCATGCAAGCAGTAAGGAAACTGTTGAAAATGTTAAATTATACGCTGTAACGGGTAGTGATATTTTTCAAAGGTTATATTTTTAGTGCTCACTTTATCCCGAACGACCTATATGCCCACACCTCCAGTCATGCTATTTACGGCATTTCCTAAACATAAAATTGAATACGCCACTTAAAAAATTTTTAATGTTTTAAGTATAAACTATACATAAAAGGTCAAAGATGGGAGTAATTCCCCAGGCCCTTACCCCTATCTTTGGATCCAACCCTGCTGGGATAACACAAATCAAGTTAAAGAATTTAAAGGTAGAGCAATTTGGCGTACAAGTCCAAGAAGTGACTATTCAGCATAAATATTGCTATTGAGCAGCTACGGAATGAATGAATGGTGGAAAGTTAAGGAACACCCCGAGAAAACGTAGTCCGTGATAGAGACACTATGGTGGTAAATGTTGAGGTGTTGGCAGCACTGCCTCCTACACCTTGACCCACCTCGTGAAGTCCACGGAGAAAAGTCACTTATAGATAGTGTGTCACCCCTCCCCCTCCTTTCCCACCACCTGCAGCTGGCAAGGAGATAAGCCTTGGCTGCTGCTGATAACAGCGTCTAGTCCGCGAACATATTCACGCTCCTCACAAATGGTGGCAACTCACAGCAACGAATCTGAAGCTCTTGCAAAGATGCCCTTAATGTGCGGTCTAACCCGTGTGTTGAATTTTCGTTCATGTATCCAACACAATATTTTCGTTGAGGTTACGAAAAAAAAAAGTATTATTATAGCGCTGTAACATTTTGCAAAAGTCTTCGTATTAGTTGTCAATTTTACATACATATAACCTGATGACTCTGAAAAGGCGGGAATATAAAAATAAAAAAGTTATATATATGTGTGTGTGTGTGTAGAGGGGAAATTCTAAGTAATGTAAATAAAATGTGTTTAAATAAAGTGGAAACGTAGCACTGCAAGAGTATGCGTACTTATGGGATTTGCGATCTTTCGACTATTAGGAAAATTATTGGGACCAGTGTAAATTATTTCATTCCGATAAGTCGCTTGGTTTTTGTTATTCCAATGTTCCCGTAAATTGCAAATTATGACTTTGACTTGCCGCTGTGGGAAAATTATGAGAGCAAAAAAATTGTACAAGTGGAAAATGTAGCCATAAATAACGTCTATAGAATTTTCACCACGTCTTGCAAATAGAGAATTGTGAAATTTTGCCGTGCGTCCCAGAGGAAAGAAAAAAAATCATACTTCTAAATTTCTAAGAAACAGTGACAGTTTTGAAGACGTTACTTGGAAGCACATTTTACACTTTTAAAAAAAAATTTAAGCTGTGCCAGTTTTTCCCATAATGGCATTTTCAAAGTCAAAATTTACATGTTTTTAGTTCGTACACCCCTAGAAAACCAATCAACATATTGAAACGAAATAATTCACAGTGAAAGTACATGTTACTGGCTAGGGCTTCAAGCATATAAATATCCAATACAAAGTATTTTTGAATTTAAAAACATTTCTAGAAGGAGCCAAACAATCTAAATTTTAGAACATTTTTAAAAATACAAAACATTGTTTGAATGGGTTTCTATATACGCTTTGTCCCAACCAGTGACATGTACTTTAACTGTGAATTATTTCGTACCATTACGTTGATTGGTTTTCAGGAGGTGTATGAACTAAAAACATGCAAATTTTAACTTTGAAATGCCATTATGGGAAAACTGGCGGAGCTTCTTCTTCTTTTTTTTTTTTTTTTTTTGTGTTCGGAAATTTTATTCCCAAGTAACGTCTACAAAACTATTACTGTTTCATAAAAATACGAAAGTATGATTTTTCCCCTCTTGAACCCTAAATGCTAACCGTTACGATGTTGGTAGGGCTGCCTCTTCAAATCGTGTGGTTGCAGCTAGCACGGCGGAAAACCAGAACGTTTAGCGAAGATTGTACACATGATAACACGTTTCATTAGAGAGCCCTTATCATTCCATTGCGTAGTAATAAACTTGAGATAGGTGCCGATATTTAAAAAAAAACTAGCAGTCTTGAACTGATCGTCTTTTAATCGTTTCTTGCCTGTTTAGCGTTACTTCAGTGAAACAAAGTGAGAACTTGTTACATAAACACATGTGAACTTTAAATAAGCATTAAAATTATCGTTAGTGAAATTATTGATTATTTACTGCGTTGCCTATAAGCGTAGGAATTATTGTGCCGGATAAGCTTAAAGAATGTTTTCTCGCAATTGTTCCTTTTAAAGTATCCAGAACGTAAATATCAATTTTATTAAAAAAAAGCCTTAATTAATTGTTCAAAAAATGTTCAAAACTAAATTCAACGAATTTTACAGCAGTATTGCAAATGAATATTCCTCTTTCAATAGCAATTTAAATTTAGTACGTACTATTTCCACGAGCTTTGCATATTGTGCAGACAGCCATCCTACAACGTAGAAGCACCGAAATGTCAACACCGCGGAAAACGGCAGCACACCGAAAAACTCACATGTCATTGGCAACGTCCGCTTAGTCGGGGATCGAACCCAGATGGCCTAAGTTGAAGGCGGCGAGCTCTTGGTACTGCGTTTTAGCCACGGCTTTAATTATTTAAACCAATACAGTTGACTGTTTACAGCCCATACGTGTTGTCTAAGTTAAATATGACGTCAATATTATTCTACTACTGGGCTATGGAATAAAATTTTCCCGGGTTGTCATAGCTTTCGTGATAGGAAAAGTTATTTTTTAAAAAGTAAAACTTAAATTAAAAAAAGACTTAAGAGTTGGAAATCTTGCAGATTCCTGATGATACTGCAGCATCAGGTCAAAGATACCATGTTAATGTAATATCACTGAAGTCACAGGATACTACATTTAGAATCGCTCAGACCAGTACAAGTTGCTCACATCCCTTCAACCACTAGAAAACAGCTGATGATCTTTAAACGGCTGAACAGATTTTCTTGAATTATAGCTAAGAACACTCTCGAACAAGTCACCTTAAAAAAAAAATCGGAACATCCGATCAGGAGGTACGATGCCACAGACAGACACACAGATACACACGTCAAAAATTCAATTTAGAAGCTGTAATCATTCCGTTTTTAAGTACATGATTTAAACAATGTGATTTTTCTCTTTTATCCATCATAGCTTCTATTAAGTGTGTAACCACCTCTCCATTTATGACCCCTTACCAACTTCAGCACAAATAGCGGCATGAATTGTCCCTTGCCAAACTCGTCCACAGCAATTTAAATTGGACGGGAATTTCGCAGAAAAGAAAAAAAAAAAAAACTCACAGTTCATGAGTAGCGAGATGAAAGTTTACTGTGCGTATCTAAGCCTTGTATAAACCGCTTTTTATGGGCTCTTTGTTTTTCTTAAATATTTTTAATTTGTGTCTTCTTCTGTTTCCAGGACATATTCGGGACCTTTTCCTGCTACTAGGTGTGAATACCTCAAATAATTATTTAAATCGAAACAATTAGTATACCAAGTTTTAAAACAGAACGAAAGAATAAAATAAAATATCCTACGAAAATACTTGTAAGATATTAACAAAAATGTGGAGCTCATGAAATTTATAGTTAATGCATGAATAGTTCACATAAGTTTTACACTGCAAATTATGTTAGTTAATGTGTAAGTTTTCTCAACTACATCTACTTTTTAACACTCTACTGCATGCACCCTAATTATTTATTTTATTATTATTTTTTTTTTAATTTTACAAGTATTTTCGTAGGACAAATTATTTTGTACTTTTCAGACCGTTTTAAGAACGTAGTGAATTATTTATTTATTTAAATAATTATTTTCTACTTTTTAGTCTTGCGTGTGCGAAATTTTGCAATAGAATTCAAACAAGCAAACTTTGTTCCGAGCAGAAAAAAAAGTAGGCGAATTAATAAAAACATTGTAAAAATAAATTTTTTGGTTTTTCCTTTCTGCTTAACTCAGTTCTTCCAAACCTATAGTAGAATTATGACCACGCCCGGTAGTGTTACAGTGATTTTGAAAATATTATTATTGAAGCTACATATTTTTCTTATCAAAGAAACCCAATGGTTGGTTACAAACGTACCATAGATTTCACCAAAAATTTTTGGTAGCAATAAAAATCCAACCTTTTGAGAATTTTGCACCCAAAATGTCACAAAATTTGTTATGAAAGCAAGACAAAATCAAGCCAAATTAATGTTTTGCGAACGAGAGGTGTACCGTTTTGCCTACATGGAATTGTGTAGCGTATGACTCCTCTTATATTTTAATTTTTCCAAAGCATTCCATTAAAAAAGATTTCGAGTTATTTTGCACCAGTGTGAAAGACAACTACCTGACGTAGCGTTATCGTTAGCAAGGCGACAAGATAGCGGTACGAGGAGCCGATGTGTCGTGGGGGTACAGACGAGAAGCTAAGCGCTGTGGCACTCTCGTAGAAGACAGCGGAGACGATGGAGCGTTGGTCTGGACGTGTTGCAGTGGTGACAGGCGCCAGTGCAGGTATAGGCGCCGCCATAGCCCTTGAATTAGCCAAGAAGGGCATGCTTGTCGCTGGGCTGGCACGTCGAGCCGACAAGGTCCAGGTCAGTACACTACTTCAACAACCACACCAAGGGCGCGGTCTACCGCAATTTTTATCGCCATTTTTAAATTTTTTATTTGTACCAGATATTTCTCTTCTTATTTTAGACACAAAATGTGACTAAATTTGGCTATTATGAAATTTTTTTCTCTCTCATAGTTTTCGCGTAATGCCTTGTTATTAAAGCCATATTTTGTATGATTCCGTTTTAACTACTACACTAAAGCCAACTTCTATACCAAACTATCCACTGTAATTTTTTATAGTTTGGTATAGAAGTTGGCTTTAGTGTAGTCGTTAAAACGGAAACATACAAAATATGACTTTAACAAGGCATTACGCGAAAACTATAAGAGAGAAAAAAATTTAATACGAGCCAAATTTAGTCACATTTTGTGTCTAAAGTAAGAAAAAAAATATCTGGTACATAAAAAAATGGCGGTGAAAATTGCGGTAGATCGCGCCCTTAAGGGTGTTCAAGTGCGATAAAGTAATTATTTAATATTTTTATGAAATATCCCTAGTTTTGTAGACTATACTTGTGAGTGTAGTTTCCTCTTACAAAACAATTTAAGCGCACAATTTTTTCTCGTAACGGTTCGTCAAAGTCACAATTTGCATGTTCTGCTGCCATGCAAATAGTGAAAACCAGTTGACTTATGTCAGCGAAATAATTCACACTGAAATAACATGCCTTGGACTACGTAATAAAACATTAAGAAACATCCCGCGAAATAGTTTTATATTAAAAAAAAAAATCATTTTTAAAATTTTTTTCTGTACGTTTGTGACTTTTCTAAAAATTCAAAATATGGCATTGTGGGTTTTTAAATGTTTTATTGCATAGATAATGGGATGTAAATTCACAGTGAATTATTTCGTTTAATTAGATTGATTGGTTTTCACTATTTGCAGGATTTAAAAATTTAAACTTGCAAAAACAGCATAAATAGGAACCCTGGCCTTAAGGCGGCCGCCTGGTGAAGGGTATGTTTGTGTGTGTGAGGCGACAATCGATGAGACGGTACGAGCGACGTTGGCCACCACATGAATTCTGATATCGTCTCTAGGGCCAAAGTCGTAAACGTGTGCGCAGTGTTCCCTCCGTAACGTTTTTACTGTGGGATTTTAAGGCCGCGGTTCACCTAAATTTTTAACGTCTTCTTTATTTTTATATTTGTACTAGATATATTTTTTTTCCTTAATTTAGTCATACTTTGTGATTAAATATTCCTATTAGGTAATTTTTGTATCGCTCCAGTATTTTTGCGTAATGAGTCGTAAACGTCAAAATTTGCAGTTTACGGTTTTATGTACGCCACTAAAACCAACTGACATACCAAACCAAAATATTCACATAGTATAACGAAAAAAAATTGTATTTAAAAAAATGTTGAAATTTTTAAATTTTCATTTTAAAATTCAGTATTTTTTTAGATTTAATTTCTTTGATTTTTTTTGTTTGTTATATATGTCAAACCATAGTCTACAACATTGTTATACACGGTGAATTTTTTGGTCTGGTAAGTCAGTAAGTTTTAGTGGCGTACATAAAGCCGTAAAGTACACAATTTGACGTTTACGACTTATTACGCAAAAACTATGAGAGCTACACACATTTCCTAAGAGGAAGATTTAATCACAATTAATTTCTAAAATAAGAAAAAAATATCTGGTACAAATATAAAAATAAAAGAAGAACGTTGAAAACTGAGGCGAATAGTGCTCTTAAGCGGTTGCCCTAGCATTTTATTGAACGCGTCACTGTAGCAACGTCCAACGTACTTGAAGACCTCGATTTCAAACAAATCCGTTACATATATCTTGAGAAACAACCGCGAGAAAAAAAAACTAATTTTAGTCAAGTTTGAGTGCTTTAAAATAATGCTGTGTCTTGAAAGTCATATCCACAAGCAGTCTGAAGTAATTATTATTTTCGTAGATAAGCATTGTGGACGCACGTTTACTGGTCTCTGAGAAAAAAAAAGTAACTCCGAACACGTTGCACGTAGTTTGAGTGTCAGCCAGGAGGCCGCCTTACGGGAATTCAAGTACGGTAAAATCATAATTATATATTTTTATGAAATATTATTAGTTTTGTAGACGATACTTAGAAGTACATTGTACTATTAGGAAACAATTTCAGCTCTCATAGTTTTCTCATGACGGGGCTTCAAAGTCAGAATAGGCTTGTTACGCTGCAATGCAATGAGTGAAAATCAACTGACATACTTAAACAAAATAGTTCACTGTGGACTTACATCCCATGAGCTATGCAATTAAACATTAAAAGAAACCCACAACGTAATATTTTGAGTTTTAAAAAAATCGCAAATGTACAGGAATAAAGTTGAAAATTCTGCAATTTAAAAAAAAAAAAACATTTGGCAGGATTTTTTTCAAACGTTTTATTACGTAGCCCATAGTATGTTATTTCACTGCGAATTATTTCACGCAAGTAGGTCAATTGGCGTTCACTATTTGCACGGCAGCAGAACATAAAAATTTTGACTTTGACGCACCGTTATGAGAAAAATACGCCAGCTAAAATTGTTTCGTAAGAGGAAACTGTACTCATAAGTATCGTCTACAAATCTAATACTATTTCATATAAATATAAAATCATGACTTTATTGCAGTAGAACACCCTGAAGTGGTCTATATAACGGTTTTAATTTTCCGCGTTTGATGCGCGGAGACAGTAAAGTGGTAAGGTTCAGTTTCCCACACAGGACGGTAACAGCATCGCTTCTATTCGCGGTACGCCAAACTGGTTTGCAGTGTTTTCGTAATAGCATTTTTTTCCCCTATGGGACTTAAAGTGGCTACCCTATAATTTTAATTGTGGAATGTCTGTAGTAACGTCTAATGCATACTTCCAGCGTTGTGACGAATTCGGATGGAATTTTTACAGTTACAGCAGTCTAAAAAAGCCGTTTTAGCCATTTTGAGGGGGACCAAAAACATGTTTCTAATAACCATGATGCATTTCTTAAATGATAGAAAGCCTAGTTTTGACCGTGTGTTCTTTTCGTAGACAAACACATCGTGAACATGTTTAGTTGTTTCGCGGAGAAAATAATAGGCACGGCACGGTACAATACCGTTCATGCACCAGGTACATAAGCCTCTTAAGAATGTTCACGTGGCTAAAATGCATAACTTCATATTTGCACGAAGTATAGTGTTAGTTTTACAGACGTTACTTGCAACTACATTTTCCACTTGTACAATTTTTCTCAGCTCACATAGTTTTCCCATAGCTGCATGTCAAAGTCAGAATTTTTAAGTTACGGGAATATAGGAATAGCAAAAACCAATTTACTCGAATGAAATAATGCACATTGAAATGAGCTATTAACGGCCATGTGCTGAAATATTTCAAGTCACAACAGAGTTATTTCGCTTTTAAAAAGAAGTCATAGATAAAGTGAATCCACGTCATTTTCAGAATTTTTTTTTTTTTTTAAATTACAAAGGAATTTCTTTGTGCGTTTTTTAATATTTCGGCACATGGCCATAATATATAATTTCAGTGTAAATTATTTCGTTTGAGTAAGTCACTTGATTTTTATTATTCCTACGTTCCCGTAACTTGCAAACCCTGAAAATATGAAACATAAATTAGATAATTAAATAATTTCAATCCTGAAAAGATTTAAACATATATTGCGACCCAAAAACAAATATACAAAATTGTCTCGTTTCCTTTGTGGTTTTAATAACAATATTTATTGCTCTTTAACATCTTGTGTGGCAAGTTGAGGCCAAACTATACGCTATTTTATTTCCAAGAAACTTTACGTAAAAGTAAACGTAATATCAAGTAGTTAAAATGTCCCACAGGTAGCTAGGGCGCAGATTAAATGAACATATATTCCAGTCTAAAAATGCGTACTAAAGGGTGACTGCGGATTATTTTAAGAGGTATTTAGGCCTAAACCTGTGAGATAACGGGTTTTTCGTTAATTACAGGAGGTAACTGAATATCATATCATAGCTTCTTTTAACTCTGTGGGAATTACACTGCAAAAACTTATTTAAACATATATCTAAGCCCACTTATTATGGAGAAAATGCGTGACTTAAATCCAGCTTTTTGTATTCGTAAGTAAATTAAATTTTTAATTTTTTTCTCACACTTCTCCTTTCATATCAATAAAATAATTTTTTTTAAAATAAAATAAGTGCATGCACATGTCCTTTGCAGAACTGTTAGTATGCTTAAATAGCATGCACGTACTTATACAAATTAATTTTTATATCACAACTAATCAGAGCGCCGCCAGGATTTCGTTGCAGCCTCGAAGTGGGAATTAACCACAACTGTGAACGAACATGTATTTGGTACGACGATATTCTGTGCACGAATGCTGTGCGATGAATTTTAGTTATTTGCACTTGTACCGTCCTCAAAAATAGACGAGTCTTAAGAAAGAATTTATGATAACATTGTTTTAAATACAAGGATGATAGTGTTCCTGTGCAATTATTAGGAAACAATATTGTAATGTATTCTAATGTTACAAGACATAGTAATATTGTTCCACATTTTCTTTCTTTGTGTGCTAGAGCATGGAAAGTGTCACATACTTTGTATTGGTTAGATACTTCCAATAATATTTTAGGAAGATTTTTATAGCGCTTGTTGATTAGAAACTTGTTTCAGGATTGTCAGATTGCTAGATAGGCTACTACTTTCTCAAATTCATTCTGTGACACCCATAGCATTCCATTGACTTTGTGCCTCACATGTAAAAACGCATCCTACCTAGCTATCAAGTTTCGTCAGATTTGAAAGAATTGCTGCAAAAATAAATCTAACCAAAGTTACGTAATCCTGATAACGGGTATAATCTCTCGGCAATACGTAATCAAGCACTCCTAGCAGGTTTACTTCATATTTACAATTTTTTGAGTGATTCCTTTTTTTTTTTTTGCCGTTGTCTGTACGTACCAGGTCCGTAGCCTTTAAGGTTGTCCTAGATTCATAGTAATGTTTCTAGTTTGGGGTATCATACAGTTCTTAAATTAAGTTTTAATAGGAATCAGCGAACATGAACTTGTTACCATTTTTTTCTTTGATTACTAATGCAGCAGTTTCAATCAATTAATTTTTTATAGCACAGACATTTCAAAAGTGAATGACTGATTATGCTCTCTAAGTCAGTGATGTTTCGTTGATTTAATTTGTTGAAAATGCTCCGTCTGTAGAAACTTGCGACTTTCAGATTATTTTCTAATGCAGACCTGACTGGAATTTGTTGTTCTCTCCCTCGGCATCTTCCATTGGCATACAATGTCGGGGGTTGTAACGGCGAACGCTTTTGTTCAATAATTAAAATTTCCAAGACAGAATGACCAATCGACTGCTATCAGTCAAACACGTCGTAAGGGAGTGAATCAATGGTTGTGTTCAAGGCTGTATAGGTCAATAAAGTCTAGTCTTTTCCCAAATAACAATGCGAAATTTACATGTCTCTTATCCATCCGTAAAAAATGAAAAAGCACTGATAAACCTGACACAAATTTACAGTGTATCAGCCGTCACTCGTTTAACTTCAGACGATTCCTACTTTTGTCTACGAGTCAACGGTTGTATTATTTTAGATTATGTTCCCTCTAGCTCCCCCTTTTCACGTTAATTTCTGCTGATTATACGAGCTTGGAGATTCCCTGTCTGTCCCGTTGCAGCCTCATGTGGCATAGAAGTTTAACTCCTTGGTGAGAAATACAAGGATACGCTCTCACGTCAAATGTTGCTGGAATCCATTGTCCAGAGGTAGTTCGCTAATGGCTTTGACGTAGGCATCTTCCTTGTTCTCTAATTAACTTAAAAGCGGTGCCGTTAGCTTACGTGCTGAGGGACTGACCTCGAGTTTCTACATTTATGAAGATAATTATTGTTTATAACATAAACGAGAGCTGATGTTAAATAGCTCTGTAACTTTGCTGTAACGGGTTTTCGCTACGTACTGATTTTGTTAAGATAAAATACTGCATGATGGTAGCTAGTTGGTTAATTAACAAATTTTCCTTTTAATTGAAAACTTAGTTAAGACCTTTGCACTTTTTGTTTAGAAAAATTACGCCACTTAGAAAAACCTAATTCGTAACAAAGTGATATAGCAATTTTACGCTATCGAATGACGTCTGGATTTATTAAAATAACTAGGCTATATCAAAAGCCGCGGAACTTTGGCCAATGTCCTTAAGACGACGGTTTCCTATTTACTTTGTTTAATTTTTCGAGTACTGTTTTTAAATTCTAAAAGGTAACAGATATCGTAAAACAATGAAGTGAACGTGTTAAAAATCGTATTTACTATATAGCCTAACGTTTTCAAGTGAACTAGACTTAAAGTCAGTCATTTTGCAAAATTATTTTAAAAAATTCTTTAAAAAATCAGGCTACACAGTAAAAAATAATTTCCAACACATTTACGTATCGGCCTTACGATATCTCCTCCATTTTAGAATTTAAAAAATATCCGAAAAAAAAAATGCAAATAGGAACGAGTCGAATCAAGTGAGTCACATCGTTAACCTGATCAGTATTGTTATAATATACATATAAAATACTTGTACCGCTAGTATTACAGTGTAAGCGCTCTGCCCACAGTTTACAGGGAACATACATTGTATGGTCGGGCCACATAAGTCCAAGTGTGATGTACTGTATATATAAATACAAAACGACAGCAATCTGCTAGGTGACATATAACCTTCACATAAGATTTGGTGGTGGGATTATTGTATTAACTTTATTTTTTACAACGCAATAAATATTTTATACTTAAGTTTTCAGCGCTTATTACAAAATCACGTTATGAAACAGTGGCATGCTTATCTCAGTTCGAGCACTTGAAGCCTTATCAGTCGCCGATAAGCTCGCTCACTCGCACCAAAATATGACGTTAATTACCTGATAATCTATAGCTTTTTTATAACTTCAATAGGTAAACTGATAAATATTATAAGTTATGAAAATAAAATACTGGCTGCTATCTGTTATCACTAGTCAGTCTTTCCATATACAACCAAAGAATCTGTTATTACAACAGGATTTTAAGTCTTATCTAAGCCGTAATAGTCCAAGTTGTCGATTGTGAAAAATAGTTCAAGAGATTGCAGAGCATAAACGGGTTTATAAGCACAGACAATAATTATTATGTATTTAAATTAGACATTAATGTAAAACTAATACATGTCATCAATATCAGCGTATAAGTGTGTCAGTTTCAGTTTATGAATTTGCAAGCAGGGACGTATCTAGGCTTTCATTCGTCCGGGGCAAGATTTTCTCCGATCCCCTATTCCTTTCCCTGCCTCCCTTTTCCGTCATTCCAATCAAGCCAACAGTAATAAACATATCTTGTTACATGGTTTTGCTCTCGCGTAAGTAACAGTATAAAATTTTGGTAGAAATGCATAAAACCTGTAGTTACTAGCTACCATTGACAGTGTTTTGAGTGTGCATTCTAATTATAAATACTGTATTTATAACATTATACGGTGTTCTAGGTTTATAAATATACAAAAATACAAAACTAGTTAAAGTCTAAAGTAGATATTGCATCTTTTTAAAATTCATTTACATTTTATTCCCAAATAAAATTTTTCGGCACCACTAGCGCTCCTTCTAACCTGGCGCCCGGGACAGTCTGCCACCCCCGCCCCCTTCTTAGATCGGCCCCTGTTCGCAATTAGGTCCCGTGCTCTCTGAAAATTGGGACGAATTTTAATGTTTGGTACATTTGTTTAAACAATACTGAACTCAATTTCGTCAGTTTGAAGTTTTTGTTAACATAATCAGTAAAATTCTCTGTCTAAATGTAATATTAATGTATCCTTGAATACTGTTGTATAACCAGAGATAAAACAATGTTTAGCGTCTTATGATTTAGAATTACTCGTTCGCGTTACCGTGTGTTAATTTCAAGTATAAGTACGAACTGACTCTTAAAAAAATAAATTATTAATATAACTTATTTGTTGAAATATTTTGGAAGAGTAAATCAGATAATTTTTGTAATTTTATTGGAACTATTTACAAATTAAAAATAAAACACCGACAGGTGTTTGTGCAAGGCAGCAAACTCTGAACAGTAACTAAACCTTTAATGACCAAATATTAATTTTATTTTTAAATATAATTTTGAAGTTAATTTTCAGGGTAACAATACTCTCACTGTATTTACTAGGATAATTATTATCCAAATATTTTTTTCACGTTATAAGAACAAAAGTGTAGCACACCTCGTCCGGACTCATCCTATGCACAGCATCAATTATTCGTGGTGTATATTATCTAAGAATTTCATGTAATAAGGTGGCACGGAAAAACTGCACACATTAATTGAAACGATCAGCCGGTTTGGTTGAAATAACATTTTTACTGCAGTTTCAAATTTTTTATAGAGTGCCCCACTACAGGCTTTGTGACTGTTCACTCCCTATTGACAAATCACCTCAGTGTACAATGCAGAGTTTTTAGGGCTACCATTCTCATCCATGGAGTTTACAAATTTACTATGCATGTTCATATTATGTTGTTACAGAAAAATGGGTACTACGTACTAGTAGTCTACCAAGTGAGATTTAAAGAACATGTTTACAAATATACATGAATCTCGACATAACCTCTGATAAAACTGCTTTCCAGACGTCGCAGACATTTTCGTGCCATAATGTTTGCCCAACGTGTGTGAAATATTGCGCGAATTGGACACAATTTTTACCCCTGTATCAACATAGTTTTTCTCTTCAGAATTCCTTTAGTGTACAACCTTAGTTTAAAAATTTAGTGTTTGGCGTGAATGTGCTCAAATGAACCTGTATTGCTTTTGCGAGATGTATCTGAACTGGGAACGCGAGCTTTGCAAGCGAACTCTTTGACCACATATGTTTAAATCGATGCGGGATTTAGGAGACGTGGGTGGGCGATGTAATAGGTCCCTTGAGTCCGATCCTCTGCCTGGGTAAGCAGCGACTGTGTGGTTTTTTGCTGCGCGGCTGAAATACACACTCGCGCCATCGTGCGGGAACTTGGTTTCTTGTCTCTGACGTAATGGAACGTCCTCGAGCGAGATAAGTTAAAGAGTTAGTGAGTTGGTGGACTATATATATTTTTTTTAATGTTTGAGGCACGGAAACCGGGCAGCAATAAGTCAAATTAATATAACTCGTCCGTCAACCACATCATCGCCTCTATAGGCGTGCAGTATTTTTTCGTAGAAAGTTATTTTCAACGTGACTTCAGGCAATGACACTGTTACTTTATTTGTGGAAAATATGTGGTAAAGTCCTATGCAGGTTTACGTGATTTAGTTATACGATTGCAGTTGATATTTTCTCAGCCACAGAAACGTGAAGAAGTAATTTTTTTAGCACTTACGAGGAACTCGGTAATCACGTTTTTGAATAGCGTACGGTATTTTTTTAAACCACAGGGACACTGTTTGAAGTGTGTATTCTTTTTGTACATAATCGCACTGGAAGTATTTTTAATAGATACGCATGAAAAATTACTTTCCGTACCACGCTACAGCATGGCACACGTCCAGGTCCACCAACTTTTAAAGGCTGATTCACAATGCGCACTTGGCAGTCGACTAACGAGTCTCAACTGTTGGCAATCGGAGTTTGAATGTTTTTCTTCAACTTATGCATTCACAAAACGCAGTCGGCTGTTGAGAAGTCAGGGCTAGTGAACTTGATCTTCGACTGCGGAATTGTCTTTTGCCGAAAAATCCCAACAATCAGGCGTTCCTATCATAATCTCGTGACGTAAACAAATATTGTTTTTCGTGATTTCGATGCTTACAAATGCAAAACTAGCAAAGTTTACTAACAACATATTCAAAACATGGCCGATGAATTATCAGTGTTTATAAATAATTTGCCTACATAAAACGTGGCTACTGAGCGGAACTCTGTGACTACCGACTGTGCATTGTGAATTTTTCAAAATCTTCCTGCACGTATGCCAACTTAAAAACCCAGTTAACACTAAGTGGTCAGTTAAGGAGGCCACCTACCCAGGCCATCGACTGGTGTGCAGGTCTTCAACAGCTAGAAGTTCATTCTAAAGCTGCTAACAATGCATAAGTGACGTATACTTAGAAACATAAGCAAAGAACATTATACGTGTGTTTTCACATTTCAGGTCATTCACTGTTCCTTAATGCATATTTTCTCGCGTTTAAAATTGTGAACACGGGAGTTTTTGCGTTCTTTTTTCGACACGATTTTCTTGGTACACTATGCAAAAAATGTAAAACCGTGTAAAAAACATTTTTCTTAAGTCCTATTCTACTTAAAAATGATGATAGGTTCAATTAGTCCTATACCTGGTTGAGATATCGGCGAGAAAGACTCATAGTCAGTCCAGTGGCTTGAACCTACAGAATTTTATGGGGTGTAGTGTGGATACCATTATACCCTTAGATCCACCAGGCCTCTAATGCGCAAAGTACGTCCACCCAGGTGACTACCCTAACACATTTCTCTTAATATATTGCTCTTAATAAGTCAGTGCGGCTGATGTTTATTAATTTACTGCATTATAGTACGGGAGTTCCTCTCGGCCAAGTAGTTTATATTGTGACAATTCTATATCGCATGTAGTTAAGTAGAAAACAATGTGTCGTGGTAGTTTATTCCCCGGCTGACAAGAAACTGTGAAGAATCAGTCATGGTCTATAGTTTAGCATTCATTCAACTTCATGGAGTGATTCTAGGAAATCAGAATAAGGATGTCCCCACCAGGAGTCAAACCCGCGCTCTCAGGAATGCGGATCCAGTGTATTGCTAATGTGCCGCATCGCTTGGTTCTTATGACTGGAAAATGCTTAACATTTTCTGTGGGTTCAGTTCTAAATTATGTCGAAGTTAAGTTTACATTAAGAAACAAACATTATTGAAAAGGTTTTTTGTCTGAACGTTACTGAAATATAACACTAAATATTTTACAAAATAAAGATTAGTACAGAATTTTTTTTGTACTTAAACAGACTTTTGTATGTACATGAGCAAAATAGCGTACATTAGTAGGAAACAATTTTGTGGATAACTTTTTTTAAGGTTGTAATAATTGTCATAATAAATGTAATAAAAAATTGAACGTGCAGAGAGGTGCTTTTTTATAAACTTTTTGCAGCCAATTGTAAATATCAAGAAGGCAAAATTTAAAAATTCAGCCAGCCGAACGTCTGTGAAAATGCATTCCAGAAACACACCTCTTGGCAATGTAATATATCCTATCTTACACTTGCATTCAGTTAATAGAGTACATAACTAAAGTACATTCGGGAAAGTTTTTACCAAGAGATAGTTTAAATTACGTCATAAAACTAATGTAAAACAGCAATCTCACGAAGACACTATACCTTAGTACTCTTCGTAAGATGTGCGGCCAGTCAGAACAAAGCTGAGTGACATCGCCTGAGCCAGAAGGAGTTTAGTTAGTATTACCACCTGAATTTTTCCAGATTTGGTTTTATTCTACCAGAAGACTGGGGAACACGTAAGTCCCCAAGAAATAGCGCATGAAAACAAGCTAATCATAGTAATCCTACTGTCTTAGTCAGTTACTATTACCTTGTTCTCTTATCTGGCGTTTGTGACGTAACAGCTATGCTATCCTGTAAAGTATGATTTTGGTTTTAGTTTAAATTATTTTCAGTACTCTCTTAGTTTTAATGCGCTGGGTTTTTCTATTATCTCTGTCCTTCCGTTTAGTATTCATTGTTAAGTAATCGTTTTCAATTCGTTTGTGAGTAATCTGTTGTAACTTCTTGTGGGATTTATTATGTAATGTTGTAACTACAGTTTCTCTTGGCTAATATACTATGATAGTTTGTTTGACCAAATGCTTCATCGATTTCTGGCCATACTATTTCGTTAATCATTCATTACCATTGCAATGATGTCCCAAACAATAATTGTTTTCTCATTGATCATCAGTTAAACAAATCTATTCTTCATCACTGACATATTTATTCATTACCGTACTGTATATTTTGGTACATTCGAATTGGTTATACGAGGTTGTTTGGTCATGTTGAGAGAGTGTGTATAGTTCTTGATTATTAAATCTACCATAAGAACAATGTTGGGGAACATGAATATTTTCATATACATTTCAACTACAGAGCGGCAAGGTATCTGAGCTACATTAATCTTGTCCGTTCAGCATTTTGTAATGTCACCATGAACAACCTTGATGGTCTTCATCATCATAGTCATTATTGTCATAATCATCCCCTGTTATTATAGCATTAATCATCATGGCCATAGACTTTGCAAATGTTAAAACGACGTCTACCTCTGTACGACGTGTCGTAATGGTTCTTCTATTAAAAATAGGGGGGGAGGGGGGCTGGATGCTAAATTTTATTTGTACATTTTCTGAAATAACTTATTTTGCAGATCATAATAGTGTTATATGTTCATGTTATATTGGACTTGTAATCATTCTTGAAAGTTAACCTATAATTCCCTTGCAATGATTCTGCTTAACTAGGATTTTATTCTTATTTACGTCAAGCAGTTTATCAAGAATATATTTAATGTCTTGTCAAAGAGAAAAGTGTGATAATAAAACTAGAATAAATGTTATGGCTGGAAAACAAAAACACAAGAAAATTATCTAACACTCTCCCTTATCGCGCTTACATCTGTGTGCAGGAGCTGAACGCGTTGCTGGACGGAGCCCAGGGGCAGTTACACGCTGTGCCATGTGACCTCACCAATGAAAAGGATATCCTGGCCGCCTTCGAGTGGGTCAACAGCAACCTGGGAGGAATCGACGTGCTAGTCAACAATGCCGGTGTCCTGCACTTGGAGCCGCTCTCCAGTAAGTTCCACCTTCCAGTGAAATTGAAGGGAGCTGTTTTAGTCAGCATTTAAGAAGGTTGTGTCACATCTTGTGCACAAATGATTCATTTCCGTATCAAAAATTTGGGGCGCGAAGAAAACTGACAATGTTTATTTACATAAATATAACATTTTACTATTATGTGTGTATTTTTATACCTACAGTGCGATATTTGTTTCGTTAAAAGGTGAGAGAAATTTATATTAAATGTTAGATTATACATTTCATAACTATGCTCTTGTGGTTTATGCAGTGAAAAGTAAGACAATTAGCAAAGTTCCTAGTATATTATCTCCTAAATAATATTTTAAAAAACATATTATTAGAGGTACGTCAATTTCGCAGGTACATTCCAGGTCAGGTTGAAAGCCAAAATATATACTTCATAATCACGTGTGTGATTAGCTGGCGGCTGTCACAAAAAACACATTTGACTACCGCAAGCCAGTAGTAAATAAGGAAATAATTCCTAGAGCTATCGCTTGTAATGTTGTAAGCCAATGAATAATCGACTGTGTCCAGTACGTGTACAGGACTGAGAAATCTAGGCTACTGCCAGATGAATCCGCGAAATTGACGTACCTCTACATATTATCAGAAATACGCTGGAAAAAATTCTATATGAGGAGTGATACAGAGGATGATATGTGGTAAGCATGAAAATACGAAGGAAACAGAAGTACAAAAAAAATGCCAGCCAACGACACTATCAGCCACGTTTATCAAATGATAAAATCGGGAATGATTCCGCCTTGTGGTCTGACACTACACCTTCATTTGCCTCGCTGAAGTCGACTGTTGTTGCCCTATCTCCGACTTAACTCTGGCCATGAGTGCTTCGTGAACAAGTGGTTTGGAGCTAACTGTGATCATGCCGACCTCGTTGTAACCATATGTTATATAGGCGTTTCGGAATAGAGTGCACACTCAAAACAGTACTGCTAAATTTCTATCTTCGCCAATTCGTACCTTTCCGCGCCTAACGGCTGACGACTGGAAAGGTCTACTTTTTTTGACACGTCACTTAAAGTTTGCGCGTTTAAGATAAACCGTACAGTAATTAAGAACCTATAGAGTTTGATTTTAAAAAATACGATTTATTATACAAAACACAAATATGTCGAATTCTGTAGAATTTATTTCAGTACTGTTGCTTTTAAATATGAAAATATACGGAACTACATTCAGCAAATCGTTGCCAACAGTACAAATAGCAAGGCAGCTATTGTTGATGTTAAATGAAATTCGGTAACGTATAGTGATTTTTTTCAAAAGTCAAATCTTTAGTTTTCGTTTTATCCCGAACGACCTATACCCTAACTTGCACATCTGGAACCTGGCTAAAATCCTCATTATATTTCCCGCCTCATGCATGTCACCCTGGAGAGAGAAGGCCGGACAGTCAATGGGGTAGTCTTTGTCTTTACGAGATTCTATCAAAAAAGTGACATTTGCGCGCAATAGGAAAAATTCATAGAAAAAGTTTTTAATATTTACCTCATTCTTCCGAGTTACTTCTGCGCTAAATGCAGCCATGCGAAGCAATAGCTCAATGAACATTGTAATTTTCGAGTTATTCAGCTTTAAAAATGCCATTTTTTCATACGCTGCCACAAACATTGAAAACGTGTTCGTATTGGCTAACACATTTATGACGTAGTCTTACTTGTTTTGGTTAGCCACCGCACGCCAGGCACTATTGTGTGCATTGGAATTTTTCAACGACTTAAAAAAACTAATAAAATTTAGCGAACCCGGTTACGTAAAAGTTAATTCGGGGAATTCACCCGTTGCTTGTGCATGCGTGGTTGTATATTTGGTAGCCAACTACGAAGATTTATTTCGCTTGAGTTGATTGTAAAGGAGTGAAGACAGGAATGTATTAGTAGGCCTAGCTCTCACTCACACATTGAGACGTTTTAGTTATAAGTTTGAGTTTATGTAAATTTAATTTAAATTCCAGAGATGTAATAACTTACTACGAATTCAGTTTAATGTTTCAGATCCGATATATTATCATAAGTTTAGGTTTGAAAGGTCAGACGAACGAAGTTCACATGCGTACAAAAAGTAAACCTATCGAGCTAATATTTGGAATGCGTTTAACCAAACCTGGCACTGACTATGATCGAACATTCTGGTTTACCGAGTTGGTAAAATAATATGGCAGATCAATTATTTCATTAGAAGTACATTTTTCTCTCAATAATTTTTACGTTTCTCGTGAACGGCATTGAGACAGCTGTGCTGCCATCTCGGAGCAAGTTTCGCAAGACCCCGCCCACCCCTAGAATTATCGGCCAATCACGATTGCCTTGGACTCGCCTATTGACTAATGACGTTGCCACAGCCAGTGAAACAGCCAAAACACTACAGCTATCACAAACTGCACGCTATTGACTGCAATTTTTAACTTAAAATAACTTATTTATTTTATGCTAACCGTGTCATATTGTACACAATACATCATTACGTATCTAAAATGTATTTTTGTCGTTAATAGCGGACTATTAGGTCTCTTCTTGAAGCTTAAACCATGCAGCACGCCTTAATTTATCAGACTGCATTAAACTTAAGATTTCATTCCGAGTAAATTGAATTTTATTGCTGCGAAACGAACTATTATCCACATTTATACTTTTAGGAGTTCAAACCATACTCGATTTTACCGCATAAACTACTTTATTTAACACAATTTCACGTCTTGAACGTATATTGCTGTCGTTTGTGTGTTACGTACATTAAAATGTACAGTATTGTGACGTCACAGGGACATCAACATGGCGGTTCACGTTTTTGCCGCGCAAAACAGACTGCTCATTTTATTTCAGTTTTTTTCTGGATTTACACAGACGCAATGAAAGAAAGTATGGTACCGTTGTTCATTAAATTAAACGCACTTTGAAATAAAAATATAATTTAAAAATAGGAATTTTTCCCTATTGTAATTATCTGCTTTTTCCTGAAAAATCTAACGTGTTTCCTATTGTTTACTGACACATTTCAAGGAACAGAATTCCCAAAATATGTACTTCGAGTACTTCGATTCTAGGATGCACGATAATTAAGAAACACGGTGTCCTTTATACCCAATGGAGATTTTCTTGATTGCAGAGAAACCATCGGTAGCTCTGACTTGGACCCTTAGATAGGCTAGGTTAGGTTTCCCTGCTATTTTAAAATCAATTACCAAAACGCGTATTTAACCTGTACCAATAAAAATTAACCGTCCTTCGGTTTACTTAGCATAACTGGAAGGCAAAAGTTATATCAAATTGTGGTAGCATACTGTTTGCTTAGGTTGACTGGTATTACTTAAAGCATGTTTTACGTCGTTTCTGTACCACAGGCGCACTATTTTATTCTAGGACAGTGTTAATTGAGAGTCCGCAGTGAAATTGTACAAGGTAAGCAGGAAGATAATCCACAGTATGGCATTTTATGTTATAATGTGTTCAATAAGCTTTTACATAACTTTACTATGACTTTAAAAAATGTTTTTTATTATTTTGGAATACATTTTATAAGAAACTTTTTTTTTTGTTAGAGATCGTTGTCCTATAATGAGAATTTAATGTTGGCATAAATAATGGAAACCGTGAAAGCCTCAGTTACAATCGCCGTATCATGTCCAGGAAAAACTGTAACCCTAAACAGTATACATTTTCAGTTATATTTTCCTATTAAAAACAACAAATTTAGGGTATGAAAACTTATCGCAGCGTGCTTAAGTTTTTGGGATCTTGTAATGAAACTTGCTGCTGATTAGATACAATTTTAATTCTCAGTTTTGCTCATTTGAGTACTTCCTACAATGATTTCTCATTTTAATTTCATACATACGTTATTACAATTTATCATGCAACCCTAATGTGACTCTAATATGTAATAAGCGGCGGAGGCAAAATTCTTAAAATAGTTAGGACGTAAACTATTGTATTTTGCGCATTTATGCTCCAAATTTTATCATTAAACTTTCATTAAGCTAGTTTTGAAGATATAAGAACTGAGTTTGGGTGAATGTGGCTGGAATCTTTGAACCAAATAGGTCGAGACTTAAATATTTTATGGTAGGAATTTTAGTAAGTAATTAGCTGTTTGACATGTGTACAACCTTAGAGTAAATATAGGGCAGAGGGAGTATCCTCTATACAGTTGCGTACGAAATTGTGTGTTCAACATGTGTCACGTGACTTAGGTGAAATATGCGCGGGAGATTTGAAACAACATTGAGAGTCAAGATAATAATTGCTTAGTAATCACAACTATGTTGGATCATTATGGTACCTTGTTCATATATGAACTAATGAGAGCATACTATCATATTATCGCATAGCATAATTGCACAGAAATTTCAGAACGACAAATGTAAACAATGTTTGCCACGTTACTATTTTCCTCAACGCAGCTGTTCGGTGACACCACATGACTGAATATATATTCTTAAAGGTACGCCATGAATTTCAAACAACACGACTGCATTTTTACGCCGAGAAAACTTAAATAAACAACACCAAACTCTCGAGACCATGCTGGACACACATTTAAGACGTCATGTTCCCTCTACTATATACACAGAAAAAAACTGTTTCGTGGTGATTGCAAAATGTTTTGTCAATATAGACCTCACGAAATATTTTTGTAGTGGTTACAAAATTTTTTGGTAGTTACTGCAAAACTTTATTGGGGACAGCAACAATTTTTAGTAGTCAGTACAAAAACTTTTGGTAAGGTCCATAATGACAAAACATTTTGTAGTGACTAATAAGCATTTTTTTCAGTGTATTACCTCTATGTGTACAACATATGTAATTCCTATATTGTTATGTTTTTTTTAAGGTGGTAACCATCAAAACTGGAGGAATTTGCTGGAAGTGAATGTCCTCGCCCTCAGCATTTGTACCAGAGAGGCTATTAAGGCAATGAACAATCGAAAAATTGATGGCCACATTATACACATCAACAGGTATGTGCTGTACGCATCGTGCAATTTCTCATGCTGAGATGAAAATTTAGATTTTTGTTAAAGTATTTATATACGGGAATCATTGTTTTTGTCATTTGTAGCAAAGTGTAAAAGTAGGAATTAACTAATTATTTAAAACTTGCTTACTAGACATTTATAAGTTTATAATCTCTTTTCTTGAGTGCATAAAACTACCGTCCTTTTACAGTGTAATTAAAATTTCATAATCACATATTGGAGTTGTTATTTTCCTTACTGTTTTCTAATGAATACTCTTGTATTATCAACGTTATCAGCTTGCACACATTATCTGGAAATCACACAGCTAGGAGAATTATCACGTGTTGCTATCTGTATTTCACAAGTATGTTTCGTTTATCTGGCGTATTATCGTATGGATTTTTATCGAATACAAAGTCATAAATATACTCATGTGAGCTTTAAGTGCTCGCCGAATTACAATGTGGGCATAAACGATGAAAATAATACTATACTTAAAATTTTCGTAATATTATAATGTCTTCAGCGCTGAATGCATATGAAATAGTACTGGGTGTTTGCATATCCAAAGCTCCAAGAAAGGTAACCGAAGCATCCACTCATTAAGGGTGCCGCCTAACATGCGCTTAAAATGCGCTGTAGTGTGTTCGTAAACAGGTAATTTTTATGAAACTATTTCACACGTGCTCGTTGTGCTAATGCACGAAAAGAAAAACACTTCGGACGAGGTCGGAATTCCTCTGTTCAGACACCACGCTTTTAAAACTACTGTTTCAAACCCTCCAACATAGCTATAAACGGCTTTTCCAAACCGCCATACTTTAAAATGTACTAACCTGAAACTCAGATTGAACTTTGCTGCAGACGTTTTGCCAATAAAATTATATCACCACGTAAGTGATATAAAATCATAATTTTATATTTTCGTGAAATAGTGTTGGCTTTGTACATAGTACTTGTCAGTACAAAGCAATCTTAGCTCGCTTAGTTTTCTCATAAAGGTGCGTCAAATTTAAAACTTGCATGTTATGCTGCCATTCATAACATGCAAGAAAATGAATTGACTTTTTCAAATGAAGTAATTCGTAGTGAAATAACATGTCGTGAGATACGTAACCTAATATTTAAAAACCCACAACGTAACATTTCGAGTGTTGAAAAAATCACAAATGTACACGGGAAAAGTTGCAAAGTCAGCAATTTTTTAAATAACAAGTTTGTTCGCTGCGAGTTTTTCTAGCATTAGGTTATGTAGTTTATGGCAAGTTATTTCGCTGTGAATTATTTAGTTTAAGGAAGTCAACTGGTTTTCACTTTTTGAATGGTAACGTAACATGCAAATTCTGACTCCAACGTTATGTGCACTAAAATGGTTTCGTAAGAGGAAACTGTACTCAAAAGTATCATCTACAAAAGTAACATTATTTCGTAAAAACATAAAATTTTGATATTTATCACACTTGAATACACTTAAAATTCTACAGTGAAAATGGATCGGCGGGAGTCTCGCACGTTATTTCAGCGCATGTCTCGTTGTGGCGATGCAGCAATCGATGCGCATTTCAATGTCGCCCTTAGAGCGACTTCTGCGCCAGGTAGGCAGCGCAGCAGTTCCGCGAAGTTGAAAGAAATAAAAATTCTTGAACTTTTAATACAGACTGATTGTTCACTCTTCGCGTCCGAGAGGTAAAGTTATCGAATCTATCCGGCTCAGTTGGGAGTAGTATTAAGGAAATCAGTCCGTATGATTAAACTACTAACATTAATTACTTTTGAAGCATTATTTAACTACCATAACACTTCCTTGATTTCATTTCTGAAGCCAAGGCCTAGCACGCAATTTCCGCTTGCTTTCCTCATTCTTATTAGTAAGGTCCGGTAGTTTTCGCGGAAAGATTTTTGCCCCACTTTGTTTCAATGCCTTATGTGTACACCTGCAGCTCGGCTTCATGATTATTGGCAGAGTGTTTTTGTGCAGAGTTGTTATTCATTTGACTGTGCCAATCAGTACATGTATAACTGGGACTCAACACGTCTGTGATTTGCGAATTTAACCTCCAGACGTCGTATGTTACGGCATCCAATCACTGACCACACAGCAGAGATGCAGGTGCGCACGTAAGGCACTGAAACAAAGAGCTGCAAATATCTTTTCGCAAAAACTACCGGACCCTACTTATTAGTTAACTCCGACTCTACTTTCAATACAATAGTGGTGAAGAGAGCACAGCACATACTGTTCGACAAACCTAAGTGTGTCCTCGGAAAATATGTGAACTACAGCTCTCCTCCTCTCTGACATACAGTGCCCTCATACTCTTCTTTGTCGCGACAAGCAGTGCGTACAGTCTCGTCAGCTGGAAAGTGACAACCAGCGTGTAGTTGTCCAGTTCGTGTCGCTTTACACCGCACATCGAGAAGGTATATCATTGTGACATACAAAATACATACCGATAGTAGCAAAGCACCAAACGTTGATGTGACAGGAACTGTACCTGGAATGGGGGTTTGTTTACACCGAGAGTATATAGAGGCGTATCAGTAGGTATGTATGAAAAACGTGAAAAGAAATGCATTTTGTAAAAGTCGATGATTAAATACTTACGGGGATGTCGGGAAAAGCACAAGAGGAAGTAGCGGGGACGTTTGGAATTAAGTACCTCTATTAGTTTCTAGCAGCGACCAAAACTTCAGCTTCCCCAGAATTATTGTTATTGAAAAACCTTCATTTCATGGGCGGCACCGGCCTATTAGACCTACTACACGTGGTCACTTACAATTTGAACGGAGCGTACAGGGAGGGCTACAAGGCATTCCCTTCAACTGCTTTCACACGGTGACCTCGAAACACTAGCGCTCTTACCTCCCCTACCCGGGACTACAATTAGGTTTATCAACCAGTAATTCAGCACTTAAAGCATTAGTTTGAAGCCAATAAAAAAACAGTAATCCCAGACAACAGTTTTTGCCAACTTTCCTACCGAAAATTTTTCTCGAGTAACGTATTTCTGTAGCACAATCTCTGACGTCGAAATTTCGAACATTTAATTGCGACGGAACTTATGACACTTAACAAATACAACATTCTGGGCAAATGTTTTCTCATAAAGTTGGCTAATATCGTTATCTAGGTCGTACTTAACGTGTGAATGCGTGCAAGCAGGGGCGTGCAACGAAGAACGAAACGTTTCTTTTATAAAACTGCTACAGAATCTAATATGCTCAATACTTTATCCATGATTGTCGTTATTGTAATGGCTACGTCAAATTGTGGAGCCCAAGGGCCTTAATTGGTTCCTGTACTAGGTGTGAGCTCAACTAACGCAGACTCGTTTCCCGTGTTACGGCGACAGCTGGTAAATTTTGCGTGCAAAAGACTGAAACATTGTTTGTCGGGAGTCAGTCGTTGATAGCTTAGTGAACACGCGAATGATTACGAGGGTAGTAAAAGCGTATTAACGTAAATGTACAGTAGAATTTGACGTAACATTCATAAAATAATACCTGGACGTGGAGCGGAAGAGGAGACTTTCTGCTTGCAGTGTTGCCACATTGTGCACGTAAACTGCCGAAGCACATTTTGCCATATACATTTTCGTATCCCTTTCAGCTCAGGATTCTCGCGGTATGCTTATTATACGTTTGTTTCTGGACACATGTATGTGTATGTATATATGTATGTATATATGTATGTGTGTATGTATGTGTATATGTATGTGTGTATGTGTGTATGTATGTATGTATGTATATATATTTATTTATTATAATGTGAGATTCTGCAATCAATCCTGAGTAGTTCATGCATATAGTTTAATTTTAAAAAATGTATGCTACTTAATTTTCCAGAGCTGCCAGAAACGTGATAGCGACTTCTTATTCCAAGGGCAGGCATGTTTATTCACTATAATTTAGTAATATGCCTTATAACAGTTCGTTAAGGACTGTACATTGCCACATTTAAACTAAAACAAATTAGCTGAAAGTACAGTCACACATAAATATTATGTTTGAGTCTTCCCGACCTGCAGTATGATAAAGTTATACACATGAGTCGCGTCAGCGAAATATTTTTTAGGAAAGGAATCCGTAAATATTGGCTAGGAAATGGGAATCCTGAGACAATAGTGGTGAACCATGGGTTTGTGTATTCTGTAAACCATCAACGTTGCCTTCACCTGTCATCATAAAAAAATGCCTGGACAAAAATTGTGGGTTATATATTGTTAGCAACGATCATTTGGAATTTATTTTCGATTGTTTTTGAAAGTTAATGAGTAGCGATATGCCCTTCTAAAATCATTTTTTTCTAGAATATTCGTGACATTTTTCAACTCTTGCACTTCTACCCAGCATTGATTTTGTTCAACACTAACCGTTCCACGCTTTATGCTCTACCATTCCATTTAATAAATCACATTTCACCTCAGTATCTGCTCATGCTGTACCATTTTTCGTCATATTCCTCTAGCTAAATGTACCAGTCCTCAGCTACGTATCCTTGGGAAGTGCTCTTCCCATCATACTGGATTCGTCTTTTGTTTGGCCATTCTACCTCGCATTTCTCTAGCTTTGCTATTCCTGATCATTATATGTTATTCCTTCATCTTGGAGACTCCATTATTAGTCATAAACTTCTCAAAACCATACTCTAAAGCCCCTTGAATCACCGACTGCTTGGAACGCTGAGCAGCCATCTTGTTTCCGTCTGATATGTTTGATTTTGTTCATTATATGAGATTCCATCTTGGTTTTTCTCCTGTTCTGCAATTCCATTTTAACCTTCTGAGTACAGAAGAAGCAGGACGATCGATAGTTCTTTGCATCATATCATTCAACTGTTATATTTATATTATGGAAAAAATATTTCTCTCTGACTATCCGAAAATACCTAAAGAACAAACGATCTTAAACAAGTGTGGAAACACGTGGCAGAATTCGCCGAAAAACCTCCCTTAAAATTAAAGTCTAGCACCCATAGATTTTTCTCTATTTTATCTTGAAAAAGCAAGAGATCTTCCTCCGAACTTCTTGCAGTAGAATTCATTATCAGAATCAGAATCACTGGCAACATGTTGCAGACGCTGAAACATACTGAACATAAGTATGCTCCAAGAACGTCATGCTGTGCCTAAGTGGCCGACAAGCTTCGTAGTCCACACGTCCCGTGTGGGCACGTGCAGAAAGACAAATGATTCAACTACGGATGCTAGGATGTGCTGTGCTATTATACTTTATCTTAATCCAATCTTTATTCAATTTTTAAAAGCAAATATAGCTATGTTTAAATTTTAAAGACAATTGATAGGACTTAGGTCAAACTTTGTCTCTAAGAGATAGCTAATAGATTTAACTTTCTTGGAGAGAAAAAAAGTATTCCAAGAGCACTTATTTATATAGATATGGGTATACGTTCAGCACGGAATCTTCTTAGTGACTCATGGTTTTGTTTTTCTTCTCAAGATGTGGGGACTTCTCTGAAAATTTTCAGATTTTTTTATCACTAGGCATCCATCTTTTGTCGCAACGAAGAAAATTTTACATAGCAGCATTAAAATTTTTGTTCACTGACTGCCAAATTTTGTGTTATTCTCGAAAGACATTATCCTAATAATCAGCTTTGCTAGAGACGCTTGAAAGGATGGTAAACACCTACTTTGACCTCACATTAAGAAACAGCATCAGTGCCCTGGTTCTAGCTGTGTGGTTTTCTCCGCAGTGTTGCGGGGCACTACCAAACAAGAGTATCAAAGGCGTCCATGTACTGCGCCACGAAACACGCCGTCACCGCCCTTACTGAAGGATTAAGGCTCGAGCTGGTCAACAGTGGCTCCAAGATCAAAGTGACGGTGAATATGGTCATACTATTTACGATAGCAAGATGCACTGGAAAATCGCAGGAAAAGATGAATATCTACTAGGCTCCAACGTGCTGCGCAGAAAAATGAAGGTTTTGTAACGATAATGAATACAGTATGTTTCAAGCACTGTTCCTCTTTGCAGCAGATTTAATTAGAACTGTACAGCTTCAACTCATAACGCGACGTGTGTGATTTGTCTCAGAACTGTTCATGCGTGTCACAAATTGCATCGGCCGTAATAATAGGATAAATATAGACTATTACAATTTATTGGAGACTAAACTGATATATAATATTCTCTCGATTTTCCAGTGTCTCCAATGACAGCATTTGTTGAGTGTTCAGTGGTTATTTCTCGTATTTTTTTTTTTTATAATTTGAATGATAATGGCTGACGAAAATCTTACAGAATTTATAAGGCTACATACCAAAATCTTGATGAATTTTACATCTTAATTGGATACGCAGCTAAAATGTGTACCAAATAGATTCTAGAACAGTAGGGAACAAAGCATTTCGGTGCTACATCTTTTATTATGAAGAATATATGCCACATTTCTTAGTTAAAATCGCACAGTGGATCCATATTTTATGGTAAAATTGAACGCAGCTAAATATATAATTAGGTGATAAAGGTATACGTACTTACGTAACTGTGTTTGTTCCATCTATACACAGTATCTTAGAGAGACTATTTTAAACTTCACCAGAAGCATATGACATTTGATGAATTGTAGGCAAGGTTGATTATGTTACTTACTGTAGAAAGTTGAAAAGTTTATTATAAGAAAACAAAAAATTTAAATTTTCTTTATAACAAGTTTTACTGATAAGTAGTATTAGGCTACTGAACGAGAGTTTTGACAGCACTGCGCAAATACGGTGTTTTGTACTTACAGATAATCTAGCTAATCTCTGCGATAATGTAATCCAGACCATCTTCATTACAGATTGTTACGGAAATCATTAATTCGTCTGAAATAAGTTCGTGTCTTTTAAGTCACGGGTAAAAGTAATTTTTTGTTATCTGGATTTGTATCAATATAATTCACGCATTAAACTAAGCACAACAGTGATAATCCCCTCATTTAGTGAAACGAATGCAATAAAATTAATAGTCCCAATGATATGGAGCTGTGAACGTTGTCCCAATATGGGGGGCGGGGGGGAATCAAGACGCAATGCTAGAATTTGTTGGTAATTGTTGAGGGAAGTAGGCACATTAGGTGTTTACGAAAAGTTACTAGGTAGGCCCTGGTAAAGATTCAACTCGAGTCATTTAATTAGTGTTACGAGTAAAGATTACTTGAGTCGAAGAAGTTGACCGAGCTGTTTGCTTGCATGCATTTGACCAAAACCTATGACTTACAGTCATCCTGGTCATGTGTAATAACTAACTCTAATAGCTTACTTTTAGTCAATGTCTCTTGTGTCCTGCATGTTGCAGAGCGTGAGTCCTGGGTTCGTGTTGACGGACATGACCACCCGTTTCGGCGACATAAACGGACTACAGCCGAAGGACGTGGCAAACAGCGTGGTCTTCGCCCTGAGCACCCCTCCTCATGTCCAGGTAAGCAGCTGCTGCCGGAGGCGATCTGTCACTCCCACATTACAAAACATTCCACCTTCATGTCGCAAGTAAAGTTTATACACAGGTCTGTACGGTAAACATCCCACACGATGTCAAGTGTAACATCTGTACCTGTACGCGTTTTTTCCACTTACCACTATAGGCTGTTCAGGGTAAACTAAGCACTGCTTACAATTTTCTGTGAGACATTATGCCTCCATCTTTACTATTTTAAATACTATAATTTCCATGTAACTCAAAAATAGCGTAAAGATTTCACAACTCTCAAAACTTGACTTGTATAACCCTAACAAGTACATTTTTTGTTATTAATATAAGTGTTCGGAAGTGATCAGTTTAAAGTTGACAACCTATATCAGGTAAAAACTGCATCGATGCAACTTTGTTTTAGATAATTATAAAACATATTCCCTATATATATATATATATATATATATATATATATATATATATATATATATATATATATATATATATATATATACACACACACACATATATATATATATATATATATATATATATATATATATATATATATATATATACATATATACACACATATATATATATATATATATATATATATATATATATAGCACACACGAGTATCCCATTCAATCAATCACTAATTCACTCACTGACCAAAGTACAGGTAAATCCGCTCTACCTAGAGACATAAAAACTTTGAGGATGGCTTCTCCTTACGCCTCTAGAGGGTGGCAACCAATAAGAAGCGATTTTTTTTCGATATTCGACAGTTAAGGGGGTGAAAGGGGTGAAACGCGTTTTCAATGAGGCCTCAGCAGAGATCAAGACTTTTGAGATATCGAGGTGATTTTTGCTTCAGAATGAAGCTCACGCATATCATTAAAAAGCAATTTCAGTTGTTTTAAATTCGATCTCTAAGGACATGAAGAAATAGAAGGTGGTTTTGATTAATTATTTTTACCTCTGAAACCAGCTGAGATACCGTAATTTTTTTAAAATAGGAACTAAGCTTATGTAAATACCTAAAAAATATTTCACGATTTTTCAAAATTCGATAATTCTGGGGTGGAAAGATATACAATGTTCCAGAAATCCTAAAAACCAGGTATGAACACGAACAAAGAATTTAAAAGTGGTTACTTTTGCCTTCCTATCTATACGTAAACCTCTTTGAGCACTGGACTGTACATAAACATTTAATTTCTTAAGAGTCCCGATAACCTATCTTTTGGCGTAGTTGTTTGGAACTCAGGTACGAGGTTTTCGTATTCAAATCCAGTGTAAGGCAAGGCGACATGCTACTGCTGTGATAGCATGGCAGAAGAATTCATGTTCTTTTTGAAGTGGTTTCTCTTTGCGGCATTAGCACCCACTAAGGAAGAATAAGAGTAAAATGTATTTTCCCGATGCCCTCGATATCTCATAAGCCTGGCGAAGTATCATTATGCTTTGGGGATGAAAAGTAGTAAAATTTGTCTTCGCAATGTCCTCAATGTCAATATATAATTAACACGACGAGCTTTCATTATGGTAGCTAATATGTATGTATGTATGTATGTATGTATATATATACATATATATATACATATACATATACGTACATGCACACATGCACACACTCATATATACACACATTTCTATATATACACACACAAGAAGAGCATACACTAGAGAAGAACGTAATAGAAAATTTTCAGAACGTCAAGCGGATTATACATCCTATTTCAAAATACTTCATTATAGCTACAATGTTATTTCCCATAGCGTACATTAATTTTAACTTTTCACCAAAAAATAAATTTTTCAGCAAATGGTCCAAAAATCTTACAGCAACAGTTTAAATCATCCTGGAACAACAACACGTACTTACACTCTAAATCTGAATTAGTGAATATTTACTGATTCATGCTGATAGATGGAGTAGTTTCAACAATTTGAATAAGTGAAAGCAGTCACTGTTTAATTAGTGAATATTCACGGATTTCCTTCAAGAGTACCAACATATCACAAGTGAATCAGTGAATTTTCACAGTTTTTTACAGTTGTTTTCAAAGAACAGTTTACACTTTTTGAATTAGTAAAAAATTACTGGAAAATCTGTGGACATTCACTAATTAACTTGTGGAATGTTGGCACTCTTTATCGGAATCAGTGAATAGTCACCGATTTCATAGTGGTTTCTCAATGATTCAGTTTGTTGAAATTGCTCTATCCATCGGCGTGAATAAGTTAATATTCACTAATTCATATTTAGAGTGTACGAGTAAACTATTCCCACAATACTTCTCTATTAAAATAATACCTTTTTACATAGGTTAAGATTACACAACAATATTTTTGCCAAACACCTAACTACACAAGTAAAGTCACACAATGTATTTTTGAATTATAATTTTTCAGAATGCAATTATGATTTAAGTGATTTTGTCCGAACAGTGAAATGTCAAAGATTATTTAGACGGAATTTATACCACTAAATAAATAAATATATATATACATATATATAAAACTAAATAAAATTTTAATGATCAGTACATTTACGGTCCATACCATTTCTAAACAGTTCATTATTTAATTTAACGCATATCGAGCACATAAATTTATTAAAAGTATTTAACATAATAAGCTATCAAAATACATTAAATATAAAACCAATACAATTTTTTAGTTACTATAAGTCTACTCACATGGAGGTGTTTTCACATCTCTGGTTTAACGCACGTTAAATTTTTCAGTTGCTTCTTATTCACAGAACAACTTTCCGTTTTGTAAGTAAAACGTACTGCTCATGAATTATACCAACTTCATTTCGTAGTTTAATCTGTGCACAACATGAAATTAGTGCCAAGAAAAGTTTTGCGATTGTTGAGGTACTATTTATCACTAGAACAGTACTTTACATCTCAATAATGTTATTAATTTTAAAGGTAAGGTATAGGACGAGATGGCGAAACGATAACCCTTC
>PNEQ01109490.1:45762-58818 GCA_003012365.1 Medauroidea extradentata
ATATATATATATATATATATATATATATATATATATATATATATATATATATATATATATATACACACACAGATATATATACATATATAGCCTACATAGTTTTAAACTTGGTTAATGTAGACATGTACAGCTTATAATTATTTGTTAGAATTTTTATTTTAAAGTATAACGACATTTCTAAGATAAATTCATAGTGCTTGAATTGTCAGTTATTTTTTATTCAAAATCAGAAATTTTGCCTGCGTTGAAGTGAATCGTAATTTATTCTCGCGAAAGCGTTCTTTTGACTGCTGTTGTAAAACAAAAATTTATCTAAAATATGACGAGATATTTGTCTTCATATTTCGAATAACAAATTGAATTAAGGGTGCTCAAGAGCTGAACTACATTCTTGTATTTTTATAAAAAATTGTTTGTTTTGCAGTCGATGCTTGTGAGTACAACCCAACTTACACACTCAAATGAAATAATTCCCAGTGAAATAACAAGCCATGGACAACGTAAACAAATATCTATAAACTCATAACGAAATATTTTGAAGCTTTTAAAAATCGCAAAATACAGGAAATTTTTGAAAATTCAGCAATTTTTATTTTAAATATTTAAATTGTTCGTTTTGAGTTTTTCTAACATTGGTTACATACCCCATGACACGTTATTTCACTGTGAATAATTTTTTTTTATGTAAGTCAACTGGTTTTAACTATTTGCCTGGCAGCGTATCATATAAATTTTTGAGTTTGACGCACCGTTATGAGAAAACAATGGGATCTAAAATTGTTTCATAAAAAAGAAAATGTACTCACAAGTATCGCGTAAAAAACGCGGACTATTACGTAACAGTATAATATTTTGGCACCTATTAACCGCACCTGCAAGCGAAAAAGTTTAGTTATTATACATATACTTTTTTTTCAGATACAAGAACTGATGTTAAGAGCAGTCCCTGAAACTCTGCCGAAGACTGAAGGGGCACAGCCGGACTTTCCACTAGAATACCAGCGGGGAGGCTCACCAGAGAAACCCCCAGAAACGAGAGAGAGCCCACCTGAAAAACCACAAGACCACGAGCCAGAGCAGCAGCCGGAAATCCAACCGGAACTACTAACTGAAACATTATCAGAAATCTTGCCAGAACAAAGAGAACTGCCACCGGAAAACCAACCGGAAAGCCAACAGGAAAGCCAACCGGAAAATCCAGCCGAGCCCACACCAGAAAATCCACCTGAAAACTCAACGGAACCAACAATAGACGAAGGCACAGCAGAAAACCCACCTGAAAAACCAGAGGCTAAACAACCAGAAAGCCCACCTGAAAGCTCACCAGAAAAACCTGCCTCAGAAGAACCACAACCAGAGCCATAAATCTTCAGAAGTATATAAATAACGAAATAATGGTCTCGGTATTGATAGTTACAATAAGATTCGTGCAGAAAATTCGTGAACAGAAATAATTTAATGTACAAAACCCTGTTTTAAATTGAGCAAAGTTAAATTGTAGGATGCATGTTTTCTGGAGAATTAAAAACCTATATGACAGAGAATTGTAGTAAATAAAACAAATAAAACACATACAATTGCAAAATTTAACCAATCGAGGTTTTTGGTTATTGCAGGTTATTCAAATAAAATAACTCAAAAATAATTTAAATTAGAGTAAATAATTAAATATGTAAGTGCTACTGTACAGAGCACTGCGCAAAAAGCAAAATACAAGATGGAATTTCGTCAAGAATTTTTTCTCCTTCATGCATGTAACTAGACTACTGGAAACTTACTGTAAAATAATACATTAACTCTATTTTTTTTATAGATTAGTTAACTGATATCTCTAGAAATATGTTAAACGTTACACAAGAAGATAAACAGAAACGTTGTACCTCCCGCTTGGGATTTCAGACATAATGACATTTCGTGAATACAGACAGTAATATTTAGCTGAAATACATACGTATAAAATTAAATCGGGATTAAATGTCACATTTGTCTAACTCAGAGTATGGATTACAAACTCCGAACTAAACTAGTTGATTTCTGTCTACTGGATAGGCTATGTACACCCTCATTTCATATTATCTCCAAAGAATTGTTCCCAAATTGCTGTCTGCTAGACATTCAGTGGTTCTTGGTTAGTCTTCTCATATGTTGGTAGTGAAAGTGTAGTCAAGTGCACGCTTCCTACTGGAATTAATTTCGTAGCGTTTGGATATTCCGCATTTTTACATGTTTAGCAGCAAAATTTAAGTGAAGCACACGTTTTAATAGTTACAAAAGTATAAAACAAAATTTTCCCAATTATATAAATGGAATTCATTGAAAGTTGCGTTAAATACAGCTTCGGTTCATATTTACCACTTTAGAAAACTGATTATTTTTGTCAGCTATATCATTTGTACGCTGAATTACATAATGTAATTCTGGATCGTTGAGTAAGCTAGTTTATTGGGCGGATCTATGAGATGAATGGAAAAGGGATCATATTATACAACATAATATTTAATTGTACAAAAATAACGTTGAACACATTTTTCTCTGCTTACTTGAAACTTTTCTCTATTTTATTAGGATTAACAAATTAGTAACTAGTGAAGTAACATTTAGTCGACTATTACAGTACGGCACAGTGTATTACAAATACCTGACGTAATTATTCTATGTGTGATATATTTGTTGACAATGTTCTTAAAGAAATTTATTTGGAATTTTGTATTATAAGTTCTTACATTGGTGTTTAAGAGTAAATTATATGTTCGAGTTGATTTTCAAATGTCTTTAGAAATTTATTTTAATACCGTGACTTAAAAGTTCGCCGGGGAAAAATACAGCATTTATTTAATGCTCGTTTTAAAATCAAATAAATCATAATGCAAAAATTTTAAAACTGAAATAGCAATGGAATTACTGTAAATATTCCTAGTTATGACATAATCCTTGCACAACTTTCAGTAACAGAAGGGCTCCGTCTAAATTTCTTAGCAGGAATTTTAGCCTCAAGTTTTTGACACAATCTCGTGCTTCGTAAATACACTCCGCCATTTTCTTTTTCTCCTTTTACAATATTGTTAAGAAGCAATTTCTGGGTCCACGACGCAGATAGCTTATAGGAAGTAACATTTGACACTTCTGAGGGCAATACTTTACAAGTGTTGCAAATGTTTGATGCTATGCTAGTTGACATTTTTAATTCTACAATGAAACTGAAACGTGTATTCCACTATATACTTACGGAAAAATATGTCTAGATTCGTGACACATTTTACATAATATTAACAGTCACTCTTGTGTCAGTTTTATATAGAACTTAATCCAGAGGTGGTAATACAGGCCGCCCTGTCTTTGTTTCAAAGTTCTAGATAAATGTTGAGATGTTTTCGTCTCTTCTTTATAGTTTCTATTTTTTGAATTTACGAGATATTATCATGAGGATGACTATTTGCGTCACCTCCACACTGCCATAGTGTTCGTTATAATTTTTTTTGGATATGTTGGATATTGTTCACACTTTGAAAAACCTGTGCGTGTACGCCAAGTGTTATGCCACTGTAAACGCCAATTAGAGGGCGTAGCTTGGTACTACAAATTCAATTGATGAAAAACTTTTAATGTGTCAAAACTAATACTTTATTAACCTGTAACTTTTTATCGTGATATCTGTCGATAATACTGGTCAGTTAACAATTAAACTTTACGTTTAAATAAATGCAGTTACGAATAATGGATTGTTACAACTCAATGATAGAAATCTTTTAGATAGTTGGGGCTCAGCCACACGCTCCATTCCATGTACCGATTTAGATTTTTTTTTTTTAATATTCAAAAGTGAGAGTGATGTTTTCCTTAGAACTTCTGTCACTACTGACTCCTTTAGCGTTTACATGCTCTTTGCTACTGAGATTGCTGCTAATTAAGTTGACAAGATTAAACAAACAATAATTGTGAACGAACGAGTGAAAGTGCTGCAAGTTTTGATTACTGAGTGGTTGCATTATATTTTTTGCACTTCAGTTAATATTTTGGTAACTAACAGCAAATGTTAGAGATTATTTTGTTATTTCGGAAAGTAGTTACTTCTTACTGAGTTATTGTTTGAAGATAGCAGCTGGACAGCGCCTGTTACATTATTGAACATTAAAAAAATAAGAGTATTATGCGAGTGAAAATAATTGAAGTAAGATTTTTTTTAACACGCCGTAATTATTTATTCCTCTGGAAGTACGGTAAGAAATCATCTTCTGAGAAAGGAGTGTTAAGTTCCTCCTGTGATTATTTATACTGAAGATATATACAACCAATGGATACAAACAATGGAATATGTTTTATAATTTAAGTGTATGTTAAGGGAAAGTACAATTTTTGCCAGTAAAAGATTTGTAAGAGAGCAGATGCTTAGAACCATGCTTGTTTAAAGAAAATAAAATTTTTCTTACACCCGAGATTTAAAAAAAACTTATTTTTACACAATGACAGAAGGCACATTTATCAGTGATTCAATTTTATACAAAGTAAAACCGTTTTCTTAAATTTTTACAACAGACTTCTTTTTCTGGACTTCCGATCAACACTTAACTACTCTTTACTCGAAGACCAAAGTTCTTCAATTTCACAGAAAATTATTTTAAAATTAATTTAAACAGTCGTGGTAAATTCAGTGGAATATAATTATACAAAGTCGAAGTATTAAAAATGTTGATCTCAACAGGAACACAAAACCGATAACATTTTTTAAAAATTAATTTCAATGTAATCCTCAACCAAGTAGAAGAAAGATTAAATGGTTAAAAACATATAGTTTGTTGGTGTTACTGAGTTAAGAAAACGAAAATTGTTGTGAAGAACACGTAGGCCTAATATTTTCAAGTGTGCAGTTTTAGTAACACAGTTATCATTCATAGTGTAAAAAAAAAAAAAAAAAAAAAAAAAAAAAAAAAAAAAAAAAAAAAAAAAAAAAAAAAAAAAAAAAAAAAAAAAAAATTTCATCAGCGTACGTAGCATGCCTTAATCTACGGTTAACATTTATTTATACTCTCATCTCACATTACTTTTTACTGAGCCTTGCAATATACCGTCTCCCTGGAATACTACGGCACTCTCTTTTGAGGTGTATCAAACGAACATGTCTCTATATACTGAAAATGTGATAAAATTTTCAATATGCCATATGGGTAACTCTTATAACGTTCAGGAAACAAACACCGAGTACTGTAATGTACAACATTTGTTTACACTACACATAAAAACACACTAAATTGCAGAAAATTATTAAAGAATGTACTTATGTTATAACTGTAAGACTGTGAGTCAGAATTACGTAATATTTTAATGATTTAAGTTCACTTATAGATTTAAAAGTACACACACATTTTCAGCCACACGTTCCTGTATAAGCGGTTCTGGCTAAAGTGAGCACTCAAAATAAGCGCTGCTAAAGTTATATTATGAGCCAATTAATATCTTTCCGCGCGTAACGGCTAACGGCGGGTCATGTCTAACCTCTATGGACACGTCACTTGACGTTTGCACGTGTGAGATAAGTTGTGCGGTCAGTTTGAATCGGTGCAGTTTGATAAAAAATATTAATTATATAAAATACGCTTATGTCGATTTCGGTTGGTTTTATTTCTGTGTTGTATATAAACAGGAAAATACGTGGAACTATATTGTGTAGTTACGCCACCAACCGTACAAGCAGTAAGGCAACTTTAATTATTGATAATTATATGAAGTAACGGCCAGTGATATTTTTCAAAGGTTAAATTTTTAGTGCTCACTTTAACCCGAACGACCTATATCATTATCTCACTCGCAGTGCTGTTCATTGATGAACATCACTGGCAGGGAGGGAAAACAATGCTGGAGGTTGTAATTCATTCGCACATAGAAGGGACATCAGATCCTGCCGGGGGCCAATACCAGCTGTGCCACTTGGTTATGTCCCCACGCTACAACCGCCAGGGGTTGCCGATATACACTCTGCCTACCCTCCAGGCGCAGCACGTGACCTGACTTGCTTACTCCCTACCACCTCCCCTTCCCAAACACACCTTGATTGGCTCCAACCAACGTCAGCTTCCTTCGGTGCCTGGCAACACGCATCTCTTCCTTAAGGGCGTTCCAAAGATAAAAAATTTAATAATTTTGTACTTGTTCGAAGCAGTGTTAGTTTTGTAGGTTTCTTCTTACAAAAAAATCTCAGCCAATTTTCCATACTGGCATTTCAAAGTCAAAATTTGCATGTTACTATTTCGTACACCCCCAAAAACTAATTAACATAACCGAAATAATTCACAGTAAAAGAACATGTCGCTGGCTAGGGCTTTATGTATTTAAATACCCATTCAAACAAAGTTTTATATTATAAAAAATTTTCTGAAATTTGGTAGTTTTTTTGCTATGTTTAAAAATTTTTAAAATACAAAAATATTTGTACCTGGCTTTTATACTATATTTAAAGCCATAGCCCGTGGCATTTGCTTGGGTCTGAATAATTTGGTTTTGTTATTTTCGTTGGTTCTTCGGGGTTGTGTGTACTAAAAAAATGGAAATTTTTACTTTAAAAATGTCGTTATGGGAAAACTGGCTGAGATACATTTTTTGTAAGTGGATAATGTACTCACAAGTATCGTCTACAAAACTAACACTATTTCATACAACTATAAAATTATGAATGTTTCCCTCTACAACGCCCTTAAAAGGTCATGATCTATAGATATTCATCGACATATTTTTATTTTTATAGATTCACCACGTACATTTTTCATATTGTAAACTTAATCACGACTAAATTTTGCCTTTATAAATTTTTTTTCATAGTTTTTGCGTAGTGACTCGTAAACGTCAAAACTTGCATTATACGGTTTCGTGTACGACACTAAAACAACCTAAACTGAAACAATTTACAGTGAGTAACGATATTGTGGACTTATAGGTTTCCTATATGCAATATACATATATATATATATATATATATATATATATATATATATATATATATATATTGTATTAAAAAATAACTGCTGGAATTTAAAATTAAAATTAAAAAAATTTCCAGAATTTTTAAGATACATTTTTTTATTTTTTTATTTATTTTTTATTTTTTTGTTTTTGTGTAGGAGATCTGGTAGCCTACAACATCGTTATTATATATATATATATATCATTACTTATGTATATATTTTTTTTCCGTTTGGCATTTCAGTTGGTTTTAGTGTCGTACATAATACCGTAACATACAAATGTTTACTTTTACAAGTCATCACGTAAAACCTATGAAAGAAAAATTTTCGTAAGAGCAAAATTAAATCACAATTTATGTCTAAAATAAGAACAAATATCTGGTTCCAATATAAAAATTAAAGTATGCTGTAGACCGTGCCCTTAAGGTGGCCGTGCAGGCTCGTTCGAGGCATAGAAGTATGGAAGCTGTAAGGACGAGACAGTACTTTCATCACGCTTCACCCTAGCCTCTACGCACGTCACTGAACTTGCGTGCAGTTTTCTCGCCGACGACTCCCCTGTATGAGACTTTCAGTGGTCACACTATCATCTTATGACGTATTATTAAAGACGAAGGTGTATTGTTCACGCCAATACCTATTAACTTATTTTGCGCCAAGATTTACATACCTAGAAAAGACTGCAAAAATCCACATTTTCGATACTTTCGGTCGCTAGAAAATATGCTTTAATGAGTAGTGTTGAACGTTGATATGGGTCACGGTCGTAGAAGAACAGGTCTGGACACTCGCCTAGAAACTTGACCTCCTTGTTGTTTGGCTGCAGTTCACCAAGTTACCGAGAATATTGTGTTTTATTGGCGTTGCAGTTAGGGCAGTCGGACTCAAACTCCTCCCACTTCCTTCCCACTAAGATAAACAATCTATCAAAATATATATTTTTATCAGTTTAAGAAGTACTTCCTTCGCTCACAAATTTAAGAAAAGGCTCCAGGAATCTTTATTTACTTAATAAATTTAACAATGGGAAAAAGTGGGCGGAGTTTGAGTCCGACCGCCCGAATTACATTGCCAAAAAGTACGACATTCTCGGTAACTTGAACTGCAGCCTAACAACAAGGGGGTCAAGCAAAATACATTGGTATAGTCTATGTCATGTAGGTGTTATGTATTTTGACAGTTCACTTCTGAGAAACGTGTCTTTACACAGGTTTGCAGGGACCGTGCTTTTCCAGGAAGCCAGGTAGGTTTAAAGCTCCAAACAACGGAACTGTCGCACACATTTCTCAGAAGAGAAATGTCAAAATACGGACAAGTTACATGAAACAGACTTTAGATAGGCGAGTGTCCAGACCTGTTCTTCTACAACTGTGATATGGGTATACATACGTGTAACGTTCTTTAAATGTTATTCCTAAGTAGATACCACCCATGTGAGATTAGCAGTTTTCGAATAATCTGTTAACAACCGAAGCTCTCCACACCGCTCAGCGGCATAGACAGACAACCACCATAAAGGTACGCTTCCTCGAGGCTGTACAAACGACTAGAGCCAATTTATTATCTTCAGAAAGTCAAGTACCTGGAGCAAAAGAAGAAGGTACTATGGGTGGAAAGTTGTGGAGAAGGGTATTTTATGAAGCCAAAACGTGACTGAGAGGGTAAGTAGTAAGGATTTTGAAGAATATTCATGTGAAGTTGTACCCTCCTCAACGACTTCCTACCCTTAACGAAGATTTCGTAAGTTACATAATTGGACAAAACCGTAGTATTTACTGTATTGAAATAAAAAAATAGCCAACACGGAGAATACTATTTTAAACAAAACTCCAAACAGATTTTTGATATCTGTTGTCATTTAAGCTTAAAAAAATTAGGAAGCATAGCCTTAAAAGGCTTCTTTGATGAACCTGGCGTGTCATTAATCAAATTCCTTCTTTTCCCGTCAGCATTCCCGTGGCAAATTTTGGTCACATGTTAATACACATACGCGTGTACGCGTATTTCATGGCCGATTTGACATAACTGAACTCGGTTGTACATGCCTGTATTAAAAATAATGTAAGCAGCAGCGTTTAATTTGAATTCGCCGTATAGAATTTTTATTTAGGTTACTTTTTGTTCGATGACTTTATTATTATATGCAAGTTTATTCTGAAAATTAAATTATACAGAATTGTGGGGCATCCTATCGCTTTGAACAATTCTTTAAATTTTTTTAGTTCGTATTGCTGCAAAAGCGTGCTTGTTTATTGAGTCGTCAAAATGTGATATTAATTATGTTACATTTGGACCTGCCGTTGTGTATAGTTAGCAAGAACACGATTCTCGTTCATATTTTCCTTTAAGGGGGAGGAACCGACACCGTATGTACTTTTCGTACTAATTCTTGTTTAAGACTGAATTCTGAAAATTAAATTTTATAGAACATACCATATGTGCTGATATAATTTCTAACTAGTGTATGTATTCCGTCAATATTCACTTCAAATAATCTTACTCTGTTGTTGAACGTAGCCAGGAATTTTAATAGTGAATCTTAAATACATTTAATCCCATAAGAATAAGTTAATATGAGACCATCGCAGTTCTTTCGTTCAACGTTCGCCTGGTTATGACGAGAAACGGGCCAGTTTAAATATACACGCTAGCCTGCTGAGTGTAGAATTATTGCGCTCGTCACAATAACGCGTACTTAGGAACAGGCGGTGTAAATCGCTAAAGTTATCTAGTCGATAAGCACTAACATTGTAACATAACCGCCACTTGACTTCTGACGCGTCCAAGTGTGTGTTTGCTCAGTCTTGTTTCAAGGAGACATACAGGTTGTCAACGCTCTTTCCTTAATGACAAACTGTCTACTTCACTGCACATACCGGCAATTAGGGGTGTCCAGAGTAGTTAAAACCTATATGTTTTCCGCAGTCATATTATTTAGGATCGGTTGCACAGTTGAGGATATCCTTGGAGTTAAGGGCGAAACTGAAGAAGTCCTAAGCAAAATTTGTGAACTTTTCTTCGGTATTGCACAATCAAACTATTAAAATGTATTGGTTACGGTGAAGCGGCATAAATTAAAATGCGAGAAAAGAATTCCTCTTCGTGGACCGACCTGTAAAGGTTAAGAAAATATACTTAATATTTTATTGATAAATTTTTATGAAACTGAAAGTACGGCGGCTAAGGATTTTGAAGTCTGTGTTTCTCATGCTAAAAACCTGATATAAAACACGTCATTAATTTTGTTTATAAAATTATCATTCAACCATCTTGTTTAAAAACAAAAGCCGAATTTAAAACACGGCTTGGCTTTCTTATAAAAATGTTCGACGAATATATATTATCTCGTAGATACCAGTGGGGACGTTCCTTTACATAACTGTTACATTCCTCCTCAAACATATCACCAAATAATTCGACAAAAGAATGTTTTTCTCCCCGTGGTGACATTCTAAACTTTTACGTGTAAATAAGTAAAACCATATAATTTTTATTGGGAAAATTGTCTTCATAGAAACAACTACAGTCAAACACAATTATTTGAAAGTCTTGCAGCATCTGCCCCATTTCCAGATTTAAAAATAATACTTATGAAATCATCCCATGGCCTCGAAACCAAGGTTATTCTAGTAAAGGGCATGCGTTTGTGAACATAACTCAATCATAAGACCGTAGTATCAGTGTATAGTGTGTACAACACTCAGCCCACTGTTTTTGACTTCTAACGTTCACAATACGTTGTTATTCACGATATTTGTGTATCACTATTTAAATCTAACTGCAGCTACCAACGGCAACAATTCAACCACACTAGGAAGTGGCGTGATTAAGAATGGACGAAACTTATTAACTGAACAATATAGACCAGATATTAATCTGTGTAATGACTAATAACACCTCAAAACATCTGCAAATGAAAGAAGAGTGAACAAAATTATTGCCTTTTTAATTATCTACCCGTGAATTCACGGAGTAAGACGGGTCCACAAAATAGTTTAGGCTTGACAAGCTATTATAACACTGTTAGCCTATGTAAGCCTATTCATCGCGTCCAAGCTTATGAATTTCCTTTACCATAAAACACAAACAGTAACGTTATACTTTGATTTTGGTCACCCTTATGTTTCTAATCATGTGCGATAACACAACACTCTTGAACTTTGTTACTGATAGCGAAATATTTTTGTTTGTCGTTTTATAATTTTTTTTTCGTGAATATTAGCTTTGTTCATGACGACCAAGAAAACAGCTGCATAATTTTCAGAGCCCATGTGTTGCACTGAAAGACAGAAGGTAAGGTAAGTGGACTTCGAGTCTCGTAGACTTCGAGGTCAGTAGGGAAGGTCAAGGATCGATCCCAGATTTCGTCTGGCGAGGACCCGATAATCGAACACGGGTATGCGAGTCTAACGTGTTAGTTACCGTTGTGCAATCTTATTCGGTAAAAAACAAAACCCTTGGTAACTGTCGGGGTCATGAAAATATGCAGCTCATCGGTCATCTGACCACCATGGCGGAGTCTACCGGATTTTGAAATGTGAGAATCGGGCGGTACTGAGCCGTTAATCGGTGGATTTTCTCGGAGAAAACCCGTTTTCCCCGGCCCTTCATTCCGGCGCAGCTCCATTACCATATCTTATAACCCTTTAGCAGCTCTGAAATCCTCGCCGTTATGCGCTAACCAAAATTTCTTCCTTCGGGAATTTTTCACACCGAAACACGACGTAGCATGAGCTTCCACACACGAAAAATGCCTGTCTTCTTTGTTATAATTTTCTTATTTTGACGAATTCTAGAATGATTTTATTGAATGATTCATAAGTAAAGACACTGGCTTACGGTGAAAAGAATATTAAACCAACTTGTATGCCTACATCATTTCATTTGCTTCGTGGCCAGTAATGGGATGTTTTAACATCTCAGTGTCTCGGGATTTAAACACGCAAATCACAGGACGTGTGGTGTCGCCTTGTTCTGACGGGCACAGTCAAATTAGCGACTTCTCTGGACAAATTCACTCTGCCAATAAACACGATGCAGAGCTGCAGATGTACACGTAAGGCATTGAAACAAGTTGTTGAATTTTTAACCAAATATGAGTTGCTCAACTCGTAAGTTCTTTCACAGCACACATTGACAGTCGGGACGTAATGATTAGGGACCGGAATATTTCGCAGATTCAATGACCTTCATGTTAGAATGCATTGTTCTGTGCATACTCGAGTCCCGTCCATTTGTCTACTAGCTGCTACTCAGTGGAACAGAGGACAACGAACGAATAGACGAGGCTTGAATATGCACAGGAAAGTGGATTCTGACATGCAGGTTATTGAATCGGCGAAATTTTCCGGACCTTAATAATGATTGTTAATTCAGTCCTAGACTACCACGTTGCCATGCCCAAGCGCTGGCAGCGATGTTCGCTGTGAAAACAGAGGTAACAGATTGTAGGAAGCGCCTCAGCATGCATGCTTTTCTCTACTAACATATTCTTATTATATTCTCCGTCGTGTTGCGTTCGGATTTTCTGGTTGCATTCAGAGCACTGTTTGGTCGGTTCGAGAGTTAAAAATTTTTTTAAATATATTAAATATTGGTTTTATTAATCTATAAACCATTTTGGCTGTATGGGCTGTGATTTAAATTCATGCAATTTAACGGGCAGTCGCATACGAACACTCTCGCTTACATCAAAGCTGATGATTCTGTCTCTTTGAATATTGGTTTAGTTTATAAAATAACAGCAATGCTAACACATACGTTACAGTGTCATAGTGTAAATGGTTATCTAAATTCTACTTGTGCCCTCAACTACTAAATTACGAGTTAAATCAAAATTCCTACTTGTTACTAATACCACAATGTTGAAACATAACTACTGTACTAGTGATGCAGAAGGTTAACATAGGAATTTAATCAGCCAACAAGAGGTTCAAATCTTCATGAGTGTTTACATACGTGTTTTTTTTTTTTTTTTTTTTTTTTTTTTTTTTTTTTTTTTTTTTTTTTTTTTTTTTTTTTTTTTTTTTTTTTTTTTTTTTTTTTTTTTTTTTTTTTTTTTTTTTTTTTTTTTTTTTTTTTTTTTTTTTTTTTTTTTTTTTTT
>PNEQ01109491.1:0-58721 GCA_003012365.1 Medauroidea extradentata
AAGGAGGACGTAGTGGAAGAATGACGACGTAGTGTAGTGTGCATGTGTTTATTACTGGAGAGGTACATATGACATTTCAGGCGCGGGCAGACGGTTGACGTTGACCCTGTGCAGTGTACAAGGTCCGGGCTCACAACGAGCACTTTATGTTGACAGCTGTATGTAAGGATGACGTAGTGGAAGAATGACGACGTAGTGTAGTGTGCATGGGTTTATTACTGGAGAGGTACAAATGACGTGTCAGGCGCGGGCAGACGGTTCACGATGACCCTGTGCAGTGTACAAGGTCCGGGCTCACCTCGAACACACGGACACTCGCCGTCTGGGTACGGCTGGCAGGGAGGCGGTCTGATGTGCCGGTGCCGGTAGCAGGGACTGCAAGGACACACGATCAGAGACAGGACAACCACAGCCGTCAACAGGAGTAGTGTCGTTGTGCCCCAGATAGCCAGGCCACCAGGACTTATGACGCAGCTGTCCTGACTCCTGGAGCATGTCGTCACAAGGTAGCACGTCTTGTTGCCGCACTTTGTGGACACATACGCCTGTGTGCTCGCCCTCTCTGCCGCCAGAACCACAAGCCAACACCACGCTACAACCTGTCACAAACATACTGTAGGTAGGTATTACAGCGGCAATACCAGGGCACTTACAAGCAAATAAAGGCTATTAACACTGCACCCATTCAAAATTAATTATTTTTATATTACACTAGCAGCGCTCGTCACTGTCTCTCTTAACACTCTTTATATTATCTGCTACAAACCCAAACATTGTTTAAGGTAGTAGGTGCTTTTATAGGGCGTGGCACATTAATTATAAATGTTTACATGTCACCAAATCTGCAAAACTTCCCCATTCCCATGAATAATCGACTTATTTACTTGGCAAATAACTGGTGGAATAAGTGTTTGAAATATGTCATAGAATGTTGACTCGAAAGGTTAGATAATGTGGTCAGATAAAAAAAAAAAAAAAAATCAGCATAATTCACAAAAAAAAATTATTTCCTCTTTTGTAAATAAGTAAACAAAGTTCATGGTGAATACTGTGCCAAAGTAGTTTTTAATAGTAGGCATATATATCATTGTCAGCACTGGACATTGGACAACCACTGGCACTGGCGTAGGAAAATAATACATACATATAAAACTATCTTACCGGTACTATAGAGAATGAGTCAGGACGGCGTGTGTTATTTTGTGTGGTAATAGGCTATATAAATTAAGTAGAAAAAAATATGTTTTTAACTTTGTCGTGTAGTAAAACAGATAATAAGCGGGCAATGCAATGTTTTAACACAACATATCACACTATCTTGACTCGCTCTGTGTGTATGTACACACACAATAAATATGACAAATAAAAATCGGCATTCAGAGTACTACACAAATAAATGAGAGAAAGGGCGAGTAAAAATGTACTAGTACTAACATACTGGAACTTATCTTACATGGCGAAGAAATATTTAACATTTCTCCTGCATCGATGAAGTTGTGTTTACTGAAGTATGTTATTACACTTGCTCTGAGAGATAAAAGCAAGGAACGAGAGAGAGTGTTTGTTTCTAAACACATAACACCCGCAGTGTAGAGGTTGCCATGAAGCTGCGTCGGTTCCCACAATAGCGTTCGACGAGGGAGCACACATTTCCCTGCGGATATCCGGTGCATGCAAATTACTATATTTGCATTTTACGAGAGCATCCACGTCTTATCCGGGCCTTTACCTCAGGGCTAATATCTTGAACAAGAAATCTGATAAAAATTCCTGTTTCTGTGGAACATTGTTTGTGATTCTATTTACCTTATTTAGTAAATCCAAACAAGTTTATACTGCAGTGGTATCACACCACTTCCTGATAATACACAGAAAAAACTGTTTTGTGGTGGCTACAAAATGTTTTGTCAATATGGACCTCACAAAATAATTTTGCTGTGGTAACAACATTTTGTTTGTAGTCACTGCAAAACTTTATTGGGGACAGCAAAAATATTTTATGGTCACTACAAATTAATTTGGTAAAGACCATTATAAGAAAATATTTTGTGGTGACTAATAAGTATTTTTTACAGCGTAGTACCAGATGTTTATAACACTATACCTTCTTAAACGTAAGGTAAACACTCACGCAACGTCATATGTACCAACATACAGGTCAGACAATGATGGGCCGTACCTAAAATGACATACATATTTGAAGAACAATGGATATTGTTTGTTTTTCACAACAGTAAAACTTGAAATCCTAACAATTTATTTAAAATGTACAACCGAAGTTTCTTCTTATAGTGGCTTCAGAATACCTATTGGAACCAAATGGCCATCCTGCATAATGAGCCTCTGATGCCACAATTACATAGCGCAGACACAACTGGTCTAACATGTGTGTTTAAAGACGTAGATTATTGACATTGTAAGGCCATACTTCGGAAAAGCGAATGCTTTGTTAGAAACTCACGTTCAAAAAGGGGATCGTGGTTGGTAAATTCTAATTCAGCGATGTGTTTTAGACCTTTAATAAGCATTTGTTGTTTAATCCTTGTACGTTATTTTCAAAACTCACTAAAGATACACCTTCAATATGAACCGAAGATAAAATGTTGTATAATATGATTAACAAGTAACACTTGAAATAAAATATTTTTTAACGTAATCAGAATACAATTGTGATATATTGTGAAATTTCTTTACACAGAAAAATACTTCGCTAAAGAACTTAAATAACCGTAGCATTTGTAGTTATGTATTCTTCATCTACGCGTCACGTAATTCTTGTTATTTTAACAGCTTTTAAATTTTGCAAAAAAAAAGTGTAAAACCAGAAAAAAGCAGAAATCATGCAAATAAAAGGAACTGGTTTTGAAACCAATATGTGTTAATGACACGTTGACATGTGCAAATTCAAATATCAAAGAATTCATCAGCTAAGGCAGTTACGAATATACTGTAAAAACATTTCTATCAAGCTGAGGGTTTAATCGGCACGTATCAATTTGTCACAGCCTACAGAAATGTTGTCACCAATACTTGCCAAGAATATATCTACTATCAGAAAATACCAGTTCCATTGTCGAATGTGCTATTTTTATACACGCCACTAATTTTTTCCCTTTCAATCTTGTGAGCGTTACCTTTGAAACGAATTAATCTGATTTTCTGTGTCACTTTTTGCGAGTATTGGAATCATACAGACGAAGCGGAAATTTTCATGACTTACGGCTATATGCATCGATTATTACGAATAATATTTAACAACACAAGTTCTCCCTTTAAAGTGAATACTAAACAAGAAGCACTCAATACCACTGACGAAAATAAGTGTTAGTTCTTAAATGCTGAGAGAAATTCACCTTAAAGAGATTGTTATTTACAATAGTGTTTACTCTCAACTGCAGCTGCATAGCCATTTAATAAACAAACACATTAGTTACATTGTGAGAAATTTCATTACGCATATATATATATGTATATATATATATATATATATATATATATATATATATATATATATATATATATATATATATATATATAATTTTATTGTCTTCGACTAATAAAAAGGCTTTGCATTATTGACAAGGAATTTATAAAAACTCTCTATATTTGAAGGTTTGTACATTGATCTATACTTGATATGTATCATCTATTGGCATTCCCGCCCCCATAAATGTGGCGGCGTTAAATACACTGTAATATATTTAGTAGAAAATTAAAATTAAATGTTATTCAAACGTTAATATATCTAATGAACATGTAGTCTGGCACATGAAAGTTTATGAGACACTAATGATTTGTTGCTGCTAACTGAACTGCTACAGTAAAAATATCGGTTTTTCTGGAGCACTTAGTAGTTAAAGGTGTTACAATACTATCATATGCCTTCACTTACCTTTGTGATATAATACATCATAGTTACTGCAGTATGTTGTGAGCGAGATGAAGAGATTTGAACAGCCTCAGATATTCATCTCTTCTTGTTTCAGGTCAGTAGCGGCACATCACTGCTTCATTTAGAATGCAGCTGCAAAACAAAGCTTCAACTGTGAGTTTATTCATCCAGCTGATATAAATGCAACTGTGCAGTTTACCTATGGAAGTAATTATATAGGTTTACTTTTATTACTTGTTAAATGCTAACATTACTCTCAACGCGAATATAACTGCTTGGAAGTCGACATAACGTTTATAGTTCCACTAGACACTTCCCCGACTTCGTTCGTTGGTTTTCAATTTGACACCACTTTGAGTCGTGCTAAAATTTGTCTACGTACCACAAATTATCTTACTGGATTTAGTTGCTTGGACATACTCCGTTGCGAAATAAATGACTGTCAAAAGAAAACTAAAAATAAGACAAAACATAAATAAGCAGAGTATGATTTAGTCAACAGGATACATACAAGACGTAAATGTCCAAAAATGGAATCGGGTCGAATAAAACAAGGAACATTATTTCCAGTTTTCCTTTGACAGTCAATTATTTCGCAATGGAGTATGTCCAAGCAACTAAATGCAGTCATGCACTCCCATTATGTAGTTATTTTAAAGATAAAATTATCTTACATTAGTCGTAAAATTTTTTTATTATTTTCTCTATCTTTTCAAAAACTAAAATTAAAAAAAAAAATTAATTAAAGATTTTGATGAAAACTATCTGAACTTAGAACTTCATATAGTTAATAATATTAGTACTTATAGTAGGCCTACTATTAAAAATTAAGAAATTGTGTACTTAATATTAATGTTTTCGAAAAAAATTACGAAAAAAATTTTTTACATTATTAATGGTGCAAAATAGTGTTACGGGTCATAAATTAATGGTTCAGAAACAAATTTCCCTATATTATCGGTTACCCCATCTTCCCGGCTGCCTCGGATTGGTTATCCTTTCCCGGGCTACTAAATAAAGAACCCAGTGGGTGCACCGTCTCTTTGAGTCATCCAAAGTACAACAGTTTAATCTACGTACTCAAAATTAAAACAAGTAATTCGTAAAAAATATTTTGTGCCAGATTTTTCAATAGTCCTTAGAAATTAAATTTAAAAAATCACTATATATATATATATATATATATATATATATATATATATATATATATATATATATATATAGAGAGAGAGAGAGAGAGAGAGAGAGCGGAAGAGATATCGGCTAGACCTTACTCTCATATATTCCTAGGGGAATTGCCCTCTAAACTGCAACACAATTCCACTTATTAACAAGGATATTGACTCATTCCGGACGGAACGCTTACAACATCACAACATAGTCAATCAGTAAAACACCACTGGTAATCACATTATATTTGCTAAGTATTCCGAATTAGATTATAGACATTTACAAATTAAGTAACAAGATGTTCTCATAGTATCAGTGGTTTTGGACTTAAACTGTTGAAACTGCTGAATAAGTGAAAGTAAACAAGTAAATATTCTTTGAATAAGATTTACAGTAAGGCTTTCAGAGTGCTGCTTGAGATCGCCAATTTCACAGGAGGGCGTTTCGCTTCTGCATTTAGTGGCATTCTTTGCTACGAGGCAGCAGCTGGACTCTTTAGACTTCTTGGAGCCGGCGTCTGTAAGCGTAATCCAACCTGCTCCAGCTTCCAGGAGAATATGTGTGTGAGAGAGTGTGTGTGAAATATGAGTGGTATACACGGAGAGTAGCGATGGAGGCCGCTGTATTTCCCGAGGGAACCCTCACTTCAGCCCACCTGGACCCAACAGCCCTAGTGGGTGGAGCGCAATAAGCCAGCACCCACACTCACCTCTAACTGGAAAGTTATAGATATGTTCAACTCCTGCTTGTGAAATGCTCCAGTAACTCACTCAACAAGCATCTCACAGCCGATAAAACAACTCGCCCGCATCTGGTCGAAGACGGATTAATTAAAATAAAAATATGTACCTATTTGTAGAAATATACCAACGTTGCGGTTAAAGGCTCCTACGTAAATACATTGTAATTGTTAACTTATCTTAGCATCGACAGAAACATTTCGTATAGAGTATCCCGCCTCATGCAGTCACTAAATGTGTTTACAAAGACTCGCCAGGTAAGGGCAGGTAGGACGAAATCCCAGGAAGCAGTAGAAATAGTATGTTACGCTCGTCCAAGTACTCATGAGAGTATATTCTATCAATTCCTCGCAACCTTCCTCTTGAGCAGGGTAAGCGGCCGTCATCAGACGAAAGTCGCCATTTGGAGCGAAGAAATTAAAATTGTTCAAACAACTGAAACCGCAATGATATAAAACTGAATGTACTGGTTTTAAAACATGGGAGAAAATTATACAAAACGGATTTTAAATTTAAATATAAAAAATGACGATTAAAAATGTGCTGCGCGTCGTATTTAGTAATAAAAATTGTTTCCCGCCCTAGCGCAGTGGAGCTGTGGTAAAAACTCTCGTCTCACATTCAAGAGGACCCGGGTTCGATACCCAGTTCCGGCCATCCGGACTTCAGTTTTCCAGAGTTTTCCGAAATCGTCACAGGTGAATGCCGGGAGGGTTTCTTAAACCCTAGTCCACTCCTAACCCCCTCCCCCCACGTACCACTTTCAAGGTCTTGTGCTGTTCCAGGGTACGTTAAGTGACCATAACAAATAATTAAATAAATTTTCAACGTACTATTTAATCCCGTCTTCTTAAAGCCCTGAGCATCATTACATATGATTATCGATACTCTCGTGATTAAAAAAAATCTGGGCATGTGTATGAGTAAATCTTCCCTGCAACAGCTCCTCAGTTTCTGTAAATACCTCTTGGATAAGCGTAGACCGGGATGTGGCTAATGGACGACTTGAAAAGAGGCGGAGCTTCAGTCAGGTGTGGGATACAATTCCTATCTCCATGGATACCGCAGCCGAACATAACCTTCATTTAGCTGTTTGGCTTCACATGTCCCGGGTGAGATGTACGTCAAGAAAATTGATTATTTGTTTGTCACTTGCCGATTTTTCAGGTAAACATTAATCTTATGTATTTGCTTATCTTAACCATGAAATTGAAACTACTATTTTTTACCATTGCGTGCAAATCTATGAATGCGCTACATGTTTGCTTTCTGCAATTACCAACTAACAAATCAGCATGTTTGTAAACAAGCTTTGTTTCCCACAGTATTTGCCCTGCGGTGTGACGTCAAGGGGCGTGTACTTCACGTCGTCCATTGAACTCACAGCTCAATGTATTTAGACCACGGTCGTAGAAGAACAGGTCTGGACACACGCCTATCTGCTAATGTATTTTGCTTGTTTGGTTGTAGTTCGTCAAGTTACCGAGAATGTGTGTGCGTGTTTGGCACTACTATCAGGGAGGTCAGGCTAAAAACTCCGCTCACTTTTTTCCTGTGTTTACATTATAAAGTAAATAAAGATTTCCGAAGACATAATTTGGATTGTGAGCGAAGGGATTATTTCATATATTGATAAATAATACGTTTTGATAAAAAGTAAGAGGGAAGTGGGCTGAGTTTGAGGCCGACCGCCCTGACAGTAGCACCAAACACGCACACATTATCGGTAACTTGGCGAACTGTAGCCTAACAACAAGGAGGTCAAGTTTCCAGGCGAGTGTCCAGACCTGTTCTTCTACGGCCGAACGCTTCACTCGTATTCGAAAGGGTCCAGTTTTGATTCCAGTTCCTCACTTCTGATTTATGATTTTCTAGAGTTTGCCGAAGTAGCCTAATTCTAGGCAATTACTGGAATGGTTCCTTAAACCAGGATATGCTGATTATTTCGCAATTCCTCCTATGACCTTAGGTCATCCATTATGAAGGCCTTGTGTTTTAGGGGCAATTAAATCTCAAAATAAATACATTTATAGTAACTAATTTGTAATAAAGTGAAAGCCGAAAGAAAGTTGGGTTTTTTCCACCTTTTTTCAAAAAAAGGTAAGAATCCTTTCTTATGTAAGGGTCATGATAAGATATTATTTAAATATACCAACACATGCAACCTAACTGTACTATAGAGCTATGTTACCAACAACATGTCCCACCCTTCCACTTCCTGCCATCAAAACTTATATCATTGTAAAGTTTTTATAGGCCAGCAACTTGCTTTGAAAAAAATGCTAATAAATAATTGAAACACAACATAAACAGTTTTAAGCTGAAATTTACGTCGAATAAATCAAATGTTGCGTTGTCACTACAATTAACTCACCTGAGAAAATTTTATTTTCTGTCGTACAACATTTAATCGGAAGTCCTTTTCTTCGTATGTTTACAAAAGGATCTTTAAAACCGAAACATATGTTCAATGTTTGCGAAATTTCTCAAGGAAACTTGGTTTGCGTGAAGTAAATTCTGACGAGAAATGTATGTTCCAAAGAGAAAACAGTATTGGCTCAAGAAACAAAGACATCTTCGATTACACCTTTCTTAATGCATTTAAGGTCTACGTCAACCACCATATTGGATTTATGAAATAAACTTATGTGACATACATTTATTTTTATTTTTATGATTTAACGAAGGCAGCACGTAAAAATGACCTCACGGGAAAAATAAATGTAACATTTATCATAGCATAAACATAAAATATAATATTTAACATTCATTCCATCTTACAATAAAATGTGTATTTTCTGCGATAGTATGTTGAAACATTACCACCCATGATGTATTTTACGTTTATGAATACTGGTCGTGTATGGAGCTCTCTATTTTATTGTGAAAATATTTTTGCAACAGTTTGCTACAGTGCCTTATGAGAATATCTGCATCTCTACTTCATGTTTACTGATCGGATGTTTTTACCTCTCTCTCTCTTTCTCTCGCTCTCGTCTAACCGTTTTACAGCAAATCACAGACTTGTGGTATCGCAGTAACCTTGTTCTGATTGGTACGGTTAAATATTAAACGTCTTTCCACAAAGACACTCTGCCAGCAACAATGAAGCAGAACTGCAGCTATGCATTGAAATATATTGGTGCAGAAATGATTTCGCGAAAATCGTGAAGTGTCTAGTCATGTCCTATCGTACGAGGACATGTCGTTGGTCTTGTACTCCACTCAATATATTTTTTCTCCACTTTGCAGCTTGCAAACCGAGTGACAAGAAGTGGCAAAACAATAGACCTGCATTCGGTAAACGTTCTAGGGTTTGTGCACCCTGGTGTAGATATTTCCATTGATCTTTCAGTCAATCAACGAGAACTAGAATGACATAGAACTGGCCACGACAATGACATTTCCTTATGTTTGATCAGATAATCCCGTGTCGGACGACGTAGACACTAATTATTTATCTTCCGGCGAAAAACTGTCATATGCGCGAACATGACATCTTTGTCTCTAATGCCATGATGCGTCGTATCTACTGCCTTCGCGATTATTGTTTTTATTCCTAAACGAGAGCAGATACGGAACAAATGTTGCACAGTATTGTTAGTTTAATTACTATGCAGTATAATTTTTTCCAGACAAAGTAATTATATAGATTTGGCAAATTAGTTCATTAATTTGAATTTCCTTAGTTGCATAATTAGCTGAAACCATTGTGTATTTTGTTTTGAAAATATTAGTTAACATAGTATACCCTGCTTTTAACAAAACCGTGCAACATTCATCCGATAGTTTCTCTCGTTAAGGATTGAATATTGTCCTAGCAGTATACATGTTGGATCATGGCCTTTATGTTACGTCGTAAACGGCAGAGTGGTCACTGATGGATCATAGAGACGACCAGTGGCTTGCGTCTAGAGGTCAGGATGAGGCTTGTTACGTGTGCTTGGATCGCCCCTATCGCTTCCACATTTCTGCTACGAACCTTACACCTAACAACAATTGGGCTACTTTTTTTTTTAATTTTATAGTTTGATATTTACGTATGGTCTTCATATTACGGAACATAGCTACTTAGATTCCCACACCGTTTCTGTCCACAAAACTACGCAAACCTAATTTTAAAAATTTAAAACGTAAATCAAACACTTGGAAAAAATTCATACGTTGCCAATTCTATTTTTGACCTTGGACCTTTTTCATTCACGCTTGTCAATCATAAGTATGACCTGGTTTAGTAAATACTGTTTATTAGTGGGTATCTAGTCAAATACAATTGGGTCGTAGGAGGTGTATTGTCACTTTTGGAACACGCTATGTCCAGGAGTATTTTTATGGAAGGTAGAAAACATAGAAATACAAGTGGCCAAAAATTAAAAAAAGGAAGTGTTTTGTGTTTTAGAAAGCATTGGAAAAAAGCATGAACCTTTCTGCCTGATAAATTGAGTTTCGAAAGGTTATGCACACACGTGTTTTCCCTAAACTATTAAAAATATTTCACATGCACTGGTCTAAATACAGAAAAACACTCTTTGGGTGGGGGGGGGAGAAAGGTTTAGATACTTTAAGATAACAATATGAATTGAGTCCTACAACAAACTTTAAAACTATATTTGCATAGTATGCCCTTAATTCCCAGATCGGTAAAAGAAAGCGATAGGTTCCTACAACAACTATACTGAAGATGTTACAACAGTAGTGAGATAATAGGATATGCATGAGGGAACTTTGCATGTTGAACGCAGAGAGGAGTCGTTTTATGAATAAATAAAGATACGGTGATTCCACGCGATACTATAATACTGTAAACGTTCCATAGAGAGATATTCCGTCTTAAAATAACATTAAGAGCTATGATGTAACCGACATGGGTCGCTCTTATGCTTCAATGCTAACACCTGTAGGCAGACGGCGCGTCAAAGACACGCCCATCTATGTCGTCAACTGTACTAAGTTACCCTTACCGCCGGCGACAGTGGATGTTTGTTGAAGGCGGGTGCAATGAAGCGCCACTGATTGAAATCCTTCAAGCGGCCGAGAGCGCGCTCAGACGTACCAGAGATGAAGCAGAGTTGAGTTTGTGGACCAGTTCTGTGTCTACTCGAGTGTGAGATCTGCTCTGGAGAACTTCTGCTCGCTCCGCTATTTGCAGATACCAAGACGGCACATTTATCGAGCGCTTTCTACATTCAAATACCGACCTTGAGGTTTCCCACACTGCGGGCAGAAATGTTGAATTTCGCACACCCACAGCCGAAGTACAAAATCGGTCAACATGAATTTTTTTTTCCTGGCAAAATCTGACCTTCACTTGCTGTCTTGGCTTTTGAGTATACATTTAGTTTAGTTGTTTCAGCATTATCCAATACCATATAATTGCGTAACATAACCTTAATAATTGGCTGTATGCAACTAAATAAAACAAACATGTGACAATCAAGCCAAACAGTTCATTTTGGTAATAATTAACTTTTAAAATTTCTAGTTAAACAACATTTATGGTGCTAAAAATTCGTAGCAAATATTGTCCAAAATCAATTTTTTTGCACATATTATATTGGAAAAAATATAAACATCTTGTTTAATATTTATGAATTTTCAAGAACTTTCAAACGTGATTATATAGCCTTATTTTTTCGACTTCCATATCGAGGTTAACGAAATAACTTTTGGACGGAATTGCTGCAAGTCAAAATGACACGTTATTAGTTATTTAAAAATGTCAGAAATAGTTTTATTCAATGCTTTTATAAATTTCTTTCCACGCGGAAAATTAATGTAACATGTTACCTAACATACGTTTAAAACATTGTTAAATACTTTGACGAACCAAGTTCAACAAAAGGGCAATTTTTTCAAACAAATAAGCCGGAGGAATTAGTTTTGTTTACATTAAATATTTATTGTTATTATTTCTTGCTCATGATAATGCATCATGAGAGAACTTTGGGTGAAAAAAATTATGTTGCGTAGGATACAGGCGTATGCGTAAATAACGACCTCTTTTAATTTTTACAGAAATAACTCTATAATTTAAAACATATTGAACAATAGAATCTTTTATAGGACGAGATTTTTTTTTGATTGTACGTTATGGAATAATAAACGTTTGCACTTCTACAAGGGATTGTCTCGGGAACCAATTATATAAATACAGTACAGTCTTTGACAAAACGTGGAATAACAATGCACTTCTTTAAAGACAGAAGCGATCTTCTTACTAAGCTTCCAGCCTGAGTGTTCAAATGGGGAATCAAAGTGAAAATTAATTATATTCCAAATGAGTGACTTTTAAAATAAAATCTTCAAGTAATGTGCATTTCACTCAAAATTTCTGGATGAGCACGGATAACGAAATTATATTTTTTAATTATATATACACTTAATGAATACTATAATTATATAAACGTATTTATAATAATATTAAAATATATTGCAAAATGTATGTTAATACATGAATAGGAATTTCAAAATTTATACTTTACAAAGAATGTTCCAATCATTTTTGTTTTGTATCGCTGTACTATGCAAGACATTTTGAGTAGAGCACTTTTTGTTTGTAAGAATTATCTGTAAAATTTTTTATTTAAAAATTAATTATCTTTTTACATGGGTTGCCTATTTAAATTCCGTGACCGCATGCTAGTTAGAGAAAGCTCTTAAGATGTTAAAATGACTGTGAGTATTTTGTAAGTAGTTTAATGTGTGAGAAATGGTATTCATGACATCATCTGCACTCTAAGTGGAGTTTGGCGAAGTTATTAAGTGATAGCGAGCAGGCAGGAGGACGGATAAGGTACGATGAGGAGGAAGGGTTGTTTAATAGAAGGGTTGGGATGGAGGGTTGTAATCCTGGGCGGCAGCTGGCAAAGCGAGACAACACTAATTAGCGTGCGCAGCTTTGCCGAGCTATGCGCTGTTGCCAGACTTGAGCCGTGTTTGTGGCGGAGCGACAACACAGCCTCGTAGCCCCTGTAATGCAGACACGCCCGCACAGCACGCTCTAATATTCCTCTATTAGCTCATATCTGTCGTTCCAACTACTTTACGCTGCGTCGCTGGCCGTTACTGGCCATTCCAGAGTAGCCAGCGCACTTCGTACGCGCGTTCTCCGGGCTATGTCTATCCTAACTTAGTGCTGATGGTTGAGAAATTTATACCAGAGCTGTTAACAAGTACAATATATCTAAACTAGAACGTAGTGGAATGGCGAATAATGTCTAATATGAAATAATCATGTACAATTATTTCCAGTTAAATACAGAATATACACTATGAAAAAATCAGACGAGAAAACAGGCAATGACAAAATGAAAGAATGAAACAAACGATAAATTAAAAATTAAAGGACCGCATAGTTAAAAATAAAAATAACGGACCATATTATACATCTCTTAATATATTTTACCAAATCGTAGCGCTATATACATTATGTCCCTTATGTACCTTTAAAGAATGATAGGTCGTGTAGGGGATGGGTAAAGAAGTAATTTGAGATAGGGACCTCCTGATAGTGTGCCTCTACACTATCCATTACGCCAGCCCCGCATGGAGAACAGACTTTGGCCAAGACATGCGGGATACAGACAAATAAATAAAGGGCTTGGGTCGATTGCCTACCTTACAGGGACGGAGGGCCTGATTTAAGGGCTTAAGGAGGCGCTCCGACCCCAAGTTCCCTATCTCAAATTACTTCTTTACCCATTCCCTACACGACCTATCATTATTTAAAAGTACATAAGGGACATCCGGTGTAATGTGGTATAATACTCATGCCCTTCCTTTTCATCGTTGAAGGGTTGAAAGTAAAAATAAAATAGTATTTTCTTTATACTTTAACAATGAAATAACATGATCGACTAGAATGTTTTACACAAACAAACATTTCTCGCAATTTGAAAACGAACATGTGTAGGCTAAATACAAGATATTTCAGTATATTTCCCCAGATACCACGACGTAAATCATTCCCTGAGCCAGAAGTCTTTCTCGGCCTGCTCGTTTGTAAACTTTGCTGTTGAATGCCGCTCGGGTACTTGGTCGATGAAGGATACACGCGGGGCTTGCTCCCAAGTGGCCAAACCGGGAAGAAAGAAGCCCACTTGTTTGCAACTACAAGAGCCTACAAAACCGCTACCTTCACTTCCTGTGTTCAGATGAAAAGCCGAGTGATAAATAAATCAGAAAACGTCCAGTCACAAAGACTTCCTAGCACAGATCTCCAACAACACGTGATGTAATGCACTTGGGGGTCACACTTAGTTTAATATTTAAGAAAGCCTCGCATTCCCATGTACGTCAATGTTTGGATTTAATAAATAATAGGCACTAATTCTTATTAAATCGTAACATGGACATACAATCCACTAAAGTTGGGATTGAATTTTCTAGAAGATATATTAACATTTTTAAATTAAATGTTTTTAGCAACTCTTTGCACCTTTCTAAATACGTTATTTTAATGTATTTAATATTCAAGTATCATAATAATATTTTTCATCGAATAAGATTTAGCACGTGATAACAATAAATAAGTATTGTTCTAGTTCCGTAACAGTTCTGAAGTTAAATAACATAAGTATATGTATCTAATGTGTAAATAACGTATATTAAGAAATTTAAGTCACATATTTATTAATTGAGTTCAAGAACGCTAATGGCAATGTTTATGCGTATTTATGACATGTTTGCTTTTTCGGCTGCGACTTGACAAAACGTATTTCGCTATTTTGTATAGACGATAACAAATTTGTTCGTTAGTTCAGCGAACAACTACCAGGGTATAATTATTACTTATATATGTGTGCGTGTGTGTGCGCGCGTAAGTGTGTGTGTAATTATATATATATAACTTTATACGCAACTAGAGAAATCCAACTGCACATATGAATTCCAAATTCTTTAAACTGTAAAAGTCTTTAGTATTCTTTTAATCATTTTAAGTTTATACGAATTATTTTTGGTAGATTGAAACTACCAGTGTTAGTTATTTTACCGACGTAATCGGTTTCCTTCTGAATGTTTGTTTGGCTTTCTTTGTGTTTTTATTCATGAGCAGGCTCAAATAATGCTTTTAATACTTTAAGATAGCCACGACTTAACGTTAATATTCATAGCAAAGTAGACCACATTCATTTTACAATCAAATTCTTTTTACGTTCATTCCCGATGTTATCTCCTAGGATGGACTCAAGGAGCAATTTAATATCCATGTGTTGAAATTAAACTGCAAATAAAGTTTCAATGAATTTATTGATGATACATTTGTGCCCTTAGAAATCTTTAAAACATAATTTTTGCGTCTAAGTTTTCTTTAATTGTATGCCCATTGCTAAAAGAGCCTAAAATACACGGAATAACGAAAAATAAATAAATAATTTTCTTGCGAGCAGTGGCGTAGCTAGGACTTGTGATTTTGGGGGGGGGGGTATTACTTGGGAATATCACAAAGCTACACCAACCACCTGATGTTGGAGGGTGGTCCGGGGGCCCTTCCCCAGAAAAACTTGGATTTCAAGATGCAAAAGAGTGCTTTTCAGTTGTTTTTGTACATTGAAATTCAATATCATATTCGTTCAAATATATCTGTTTTTTTTTTAATAAAGATATTTTTTCAAGTCTAGTGCCTTGCCCACTCAAAATGTAAAAACAAAATTAAATTCATTTTTCTCAAATATATTGTGCACATTGTCCACTACCGTAGCTGACAAGCATAGACCAAGGCTTAAAGTTTACACAGTTATTTCTAACGCATAACAGTACATAACACCATTAACACATTAGAAACCGCTTAGTTCAAAATAATTGTGCTAGTGGAAATGTAGCAGAAATAAATAATCATACAAGATACATACGAAAGTAAACAATAAGTTAATGACTGAAAAAAATAACGCTTGACAATACAAAAAACTAATAAAAAACCATATCTCACAATTTAAACAACACTAAAAGTTGCTAACAAAAGTGACACTATCAAAATAAATAATTCAGAAATATGGTGTTTTCAGGCTTTACAAAACATACCAATTTGCTTAAATCTAAATGGTGATGAATAAGAACAAAGCCAGTGTTTCTCTGATTTCAAATATTTACAGAATATCACAATTACCTTAAAGTAAACAAAGGTAAACATTAACTCTACTAGTAAAGCTAAATATGCACATTTAAATCAAAATAATTGTACTCTTTAAGGTTTCGGTTATTTCAGTCACCATAAAAATTGTTTTCCTTTTGCAAATAATTAAACTACGAGGGATCTTAATAGTTTCTGTACTTTCGAGTCTCTCAATTTTGATGCACAACAACAAGTTTTCCACAATTTTTTAACTTAGTGATTTCTTTTTCAGTTCAGTTTGGAATTCATACGCCTATTAGACTGTGCCAAATTATTTAATATTTCGTCTGCTGATATTTGAATTTGCATGTGAACATTAAGAAGTGCCAAGCCATTTAGTCTTTCTTCTGCTATTGTGTTCCGAAGATAGCTTTTTGTGCGTCGTAGTGTAGAGAATGATCGCTCACTGATGCTTGCTAAAATAGGCAATGTAGTTAGTATCTTCAAGAAATTTTTGACTGTTGGAGAAATTGCTTGATAACATTTCACATAGTAATCAATCACATTTTTAGGCTCTTCTGAAAGCTGCGCTATGTGACAGTACCAAAGCTTCAATTCGCCAGTGGCTGTTGTGGACGAACTGCTCTGCAAGTCCTTTTCATAAAATTTAGTCAACTTTTTCATGCTGCTCAGATATGTTGATCTGTTGGAGAATTTGATTTTCCATCTGGCAATAAATATGCAAAGCTGCTCAGTATTTCTTTGTGTGTTAAAAACCGCTGGTTCATTTCGTTGCAGATGAAGTCTAAAAAGGAAGAAAAACACTAATTCTAAAATATTCTTCCGTCGATTTTACTTCAACATTGCATCTGTGTGTCTGGCGACCAGTTATGCGAGGTATGCACATTTCCACCCCAAGTTTCTCGACCATTTCCGTTGCTGAATTGTACATATTTTTGAGTTCGGTTCTTGTTTTTCCTCGTAAAGACTGTAATTCGTCATCCACAAGAGATACCATGTAGACTGCAGCAGCCAGGCTTGTATCCTTTGATTGAAGAAAGCGGCATAAAGGAAGACTGATGGGAAAAAGAAACTATTGCAAGAACCTGAAAACAAAATAAAAATGTTGGTTGCCCAACAGCACAGCGAAGCTATAATGCCATGGAAGATGTGTTCGTATCAGTCCAGTTTGTGATTTCTTCAAGAGCATCATGAACAGCAACCAGCATTTCCTCTAGTAAAATTATAGCATCATGCCTCTCAATCCATCGTGTTGGACAAAACTGTTTTAGTCTTGTAGCTTTGGACTGGGGACAAAGTTTGTGTATAACCTACTCTAGCACACAACAACGCTTGGCAGTGTTAAAGAAAGTACAAATCTTTGTAGCTGTACCTAGGACATTCCTTACGGGAGTAACTGCTCATGATGAACTAAGAGCCAAGTTTAGACTGGGAGCAGCACAGTGGATATATAAAGCACACGGATGCTTCTCATGTACATATGCCTGTACTCCATTAAATGTTTCACTCATTGCAGAAACCCCATCGTATCCCTGGCCCCTCAGATACTGCACTTTCACTCCAAAATTTTCCAGAGAACTAAGTAAGACATTGGCTAGGTTTTTCTAGTAACATCGCTTACTACCACAAACAGAAGGAAATCTTCCCTGATTTTGTTTTCAAAAACATATCGCACTCCTATGCTAAACTGTTCAGTCGTGGATATATCTGTAGTCTCATCGGCTAAAACTGTAAACCACTCAGATGAATTAACCATGGCTACTATTTTCCCCAAAACAAAAACATTACAAGTACTTACAACTTCATTTTAAAATGTTGGGAACAAGTACAGGGCATTTCTCGGCCCTTTTTCGAGGTGAGTTTTGAGAGATGTGTCCCCACCTTCTACTCGGAAACTCAGTTGAGCGCGAAAATTTCCGTCATTGCATACAGTGTCCTCTGAAAGTGTCAGCTGACCGAAGTCCCTACGCCTTAGTAATGCTATTCCTTGTCGCCCACAAAATATAACAATGCTTATGATAGGCCACACAGATTTTCTGTTTTCTTCAGTTTGGTTTTCCAAGACAGAATTTTGTAACAAATCAACCCGTTTTGGCTTTCCTTTAGCAACTGAAAGCAAGTTTTCTGCTGTCAATACACACTGCTTGTGGTAGTCTGTATTTTCATGCAAATTGAACTGTTTCACAGCATCTTTCCAACGTCCAAATGGCTTCTGGACTAGTACCCCTATAGCTTGGTATCCCCTTCCTATTCCACTCCCACAGCAGAATAAAGCACAACACTTAGTATGCGTCATCTGCAAATTTGGAATACAGCAACCATTTCCATCTGTTTAACGAGTCGTGCTGGACATTGAGGTTACGTTTTCCCCTTCTAGGCAATGAGTAAGGAATATCTGGTCTCCATGAGTTTTGCAGAATTTTTAACCAGTTCCTCTCTGTGATAACTTGAAATAAGATCCAAATTGTTTGAAATATAAGGAAGAAAAATACTGAATTATTTTTTATTTATTTCTAATGTAAATGTATAACATGTTAAACTTTTCGTTGAAACAGCAGCTCCATGGAATATACTTATTAAATAAGGTAAATTAGTCCTAATATCCTTGATGAAGTTGTGAGAAAATGCAGAATGGAATACATAAAAATGCGCATAAAATATTTGCGAGAAATGAATTAACTAATTGAGTTTCTAAAAGTTGAATCGTGTTTGGTTTTAGGAAAAGCATTTTTAATGCCAGAATCAATGTGTCGCACTAGTCTTGAAAATTATGCACTAAGTCACATCACATTATTATTACTCACTAGTTCCTTCCCAGGGTCCAAGTTATGAAGCAATACTCAAATATAATTCATGTCACATTTGCTTGTTGAAGGTTCTGATGTCTTCGTGAGATTTTCCACAGTTTCCTGATTTGTGTCGGCATCAGTTATCACTTAATTAACTGTTTTCTATAGTGACCTTTTGCTTTTTCGCTGGACATTCTTTCGCGAAAAAAGACAATAACGTTCCTTTTCTTTAACAGGTTCCATAACATACGGACAGACTACTAAGCAATGAAAAAAAAATCAATGCAGAGCTTAGAGCTCTCGCCCCTCCCCATATTCGCGGCCAAGGCTTAATTTTCGACAAGGGTTGTGTTTCGGTGGAAAACGTTATCTTCATCGTCTACTATACTACACCGTGTTGTCGATTGTTGTCACAACTCACAATTCCTGAATTCCATACATGCACAGCAAACCTTGCAAAGTTGAATGTTACACCTAATATTGGTTCAATAGATAAGGTATTGTCAGCTGGATAAAGTTACCCAGTATCCGCCTGCTTTTAGCTACCGTGTCGGTTCAGTAATAGTAGGGTTTCAACAGGGAGAATACAAAAATAAATAAATAAATATTTGGGGAGACTCGTGTAGTTCTGTATTTCCCTGGCCACTTTTTTATAACACTTTCATCTTAATATTCAACATAAAATAAAAATGAAAGTAAAGGTGTGGAAGCCAATAGGAGTAGACAAAACTCACTGCAAGTATTATATAATAATATATTTGGTTATATTGAATTTTTCTATTTTTTTTTTGGCTAAGGAGGGTGAGGGGGGTTACAAACCCTATCCCCCCCCGCCCTGGCTACGTCTCTACATGCGAGAGGAAAGCAGTTACAAGTAAACCTACTAACAGAACATTATTTCATTAAACGTATCAACAGCCTGAAGCTCATTTCTGCATTGTGGGTATATGACGACAATAATACCCATCCATGAATAATGAAATAAGTTATATAAAGCCGCGTGGTAAGTGGTTGTCCTGTATGAAGACCTATACATGACTTGACTGGACCAAGAATAGTGGAGCGCCTGGCGAGGTTGGACAATGGTAGGATATGTGCCGGAGAAGAGGGTTGACTACCAGGTTTTTGTCTCTGGTTTCTCTCCACCTCCCGCCCACCCACGTGCTCCTCGAAGGAACGTCGACCCCTCGACACTCTGGCCGATATATCGATTACTGCTCTCGCAACAAGCCCTCGCTCTTCGTGAACTACAACAGGCGAGGCGGAGGACAGTCAATGTTGCTTCGCCATGGAATACAAACGATGTATGAAACTACTAAAACATATCAACATTAAATAATTTTTTCTCTGTACATGCAAGCCTGCCGTGCAGACTCTTACACTGTAAAAACCTTGCACTTATAAAACGAAAAACCTGATGACACTTGTTGCCAAAATTTTTCAGAATATTACATAAATGAATTTGCAACTTAATAATAAACTCATCGTTTGACGAAATGAAGCTCCGTTTATTCAGAACTGTTTACAGTTGCTTCAGAATGCAGCTATTGTGACGAAACTTTCAATGAATTCTATCGTGTTTTTTTTAAATACAAAAACTTATTTCTACGCGTTCGGTCATATGAAAGTTATTTTATACTTCAGTGGAATATCATATAAGCCTACCGACACTCACGTGAAATAAATAATTTCCTGACTGAGATTCAAATAATTCAACATGACTAGCTTTTCCTAAATTAGGTTTCGTGCTTTTATATGTATATACGTTTTATTTATATGTTTCAAATATTTTTTATACACAATTTTTTCTTCCAAATTACAATTATAATTTTGTAATAACTTTATCAGGTACAGTAATTACGTTAAAGTAACCCAGAATTGTGTTACCAATGTCTTAGGCAGTGTATTCCCATCCCAACGGTGAAAATAGTGTACGAAAACAAAGCATTACACCCACTAGAAGAAGTTGACACTGTTGCATAAATACTAACTTGCAATCTAAATCAAAGAGATTCTTCTGTATTTAAAGAAGACAGCCAGTATGGAATGGTCGTTTATTTGAAATCGACCAATAGCGCTCGTGTAAAGTACTAGAATTATAATATTAGACCTACCGAAGGGTTCTGTGACAGCTAAGTTCTCGCACACACATTATGTGTATGTTTGTGTGTTTGAACCGACCTTGTCGGTTTGACCGGCGAGTTTTTACGTCGCCCGAGAATTTTGGACACTTCAAATTTCCAGCTACTAAAATATCGACTTTATTTTACATCTGTATATTCTCCGCAGCTAAGTTTTCAACATTTCACGTCAATAGAAACACTTACGTACCTTGTGTTCCAGCAATCCACTTGTATTAGTTCGGAACATACGACGCAGTATGTAAACACGACGTTTCACCTCCATAGATGTGATATGAACTAAGCAGAGATACAGGTGCAGAGAGTCCAGCTATCTTCACGCTACACTAGCGCACTCAAGTGAACGGCGCCGTACATCAAGAAACTGTTCTTCGTGTTATTATAATTATTTTTCTTGTCAATATCTGAAATTTATAAACTGAGATATTATGTAATTAATTTTCTACACACCGAGTTGTACAAAGTTTGTATTTAGTTTTCATTATGTATTTTCAGGCTTATTGGTGATAATTATTTTATTGTAATTTTTATGTGTTACTATTGCTCCGCCATGTGGGGCGGACTATTTCCAGGGATTTAATAATCGCTCGCTGTTAGTATAAAGCTTCGTGGATTTCTCATATGTGCGTTCAGTCGGCTTCCAGTGAAATGTAAGTGTCAGTCTTATTATTCGTTATTGTAAATGTGGAATGGTTTGTTATGCAGCAGGACTTGTAATTGATTAATTTTCGGCGCCTGTTTAGTTATTTGTTATTTTTCTTGAGTTGCAGTCCTGTAGCATAATGGCCCAAGTCCTAGTGTTTCGTTAGTGTTTTGCTGTTCGTGTTTATTTTTCTCCTTTTTACTTAATAATTCAGGTTACCTTTCGCGTTCGGGTTTTTCAATGTTTAACTTCTGGTAACTTCTATATTTTCAGCTTTCAGAGAGAGAGAGAGAGAGAGAGAGAGAGAGAGAGAGGCAGACATTTAAATATTTTGAGTATTGTACGTATTTGTTAATTAATAATTGCTGGCGTGTAATTTTCAAGGTTATACCTTTGCAGAGAAAGTAAATTTATAGCAGATCATTTATAATATTTGGATAGAGTAATTTTCATGCACTGTATGTGCCTGCTTTGAAACTGTGTTAGGGTGATAGGTATTGTATGCATACTACCGAGGTATGGGACTGGTAGATTTTGCTGCTGTATGTGTTTTCGGGCGGTGTCCCCGTGGTGTATGTATGTTTCGGGGCGTGTGTCCCCCTGAAGTTTACCAGCTATAAGTATAGGGTTTTTTTCAGACTTGTGGTCGTATTGTGTATTCGCTACTGAGATTATTGTTAAAGTTAGTTTCCTATAAGGATAGGGCTAGCACATGTGTAATATTTGTCTTTGTATTTCGCTACACCCATTGCAGTACTCTCATTTATGCCTACACGGAGTCATTTTATTCAGATGGACAGATTAACTGATACTTCTGCACGCCTGTTTATGGTAATTCATAAAGTTAATGTTTAATGTTATGCCTGTACTTTCTTATTTTTCTTTATATTTACACTTTTTTACTTGTGTTGCTATTTATTTGAGCTTGTAAAATGGTTAATGGTTATGTTGATGTTTTGTTATTTGATTTTGAGTTTTGAATAAATCCCTGTTGGGATTGAACCCGATATTTGATCTTTAATTGAAGTTCTAGTTACAGTATACCTTTTCTTGTTTGGAACATTAATGTGATTTTGATTGCTGCTATTAATGTTTGATTGGTATTACTTTACTGAGGTATTAGAAGTTACGAGTTTGATTTACTTTTGAGTGAGGATTACTTTTGCCTCAGCGCCCTTGCAAGTCTATAGGGATTCGCCACCCTCCTTACCTTGTTCTTGTAATTTTGCTACCGTCACCAGTGGTTGAGGTGCTAGCCCCTAAGTAGGGGACGGTACATGTTAACACTAATCATGTGAAGTGTATCTATTCACATATATGTACACATACTTCACACGAGTAGGAAATGTCACAGTCGAGACACTATGTTCGTTATAAACACTGTTTCACAGTCTACCAACATGACTATAAACAGCCTTTCCAGTCTGCTGATCTTCAAAATGTATGTAATTGGTGTAATTAAAACCCAGATGCAGGAGTTCGCTGAACTCTGCGTTTGATATTCCACCAATCAAATTACATTGCTATTTAACTCCAGGCAGGAGGCATCCTTGCGGGCTGCTGAATCCACCAAGTTGGCAGCGATGGAGTATAAAAAGTCAATTAATTTAGGAGAAATATATATCACAATGCCACAACTTCACTGACAATTCTTTCAAACAAAACTCAATCTGTTCCTTGAAAAAATTAATTTAACTAAAAACATTTTTACTTGTAATTTTTTTGTGAAATACAAATGTTTGTTTAATTAATCATTTAAAATATGACGTATTTGTCATAGTAATTTTACATGGTTTCTAAGAATGTCGGTAGTCCATAGCTAACATTCTACACACTTACAAATTCCACATTATTATCTGACAACAAACTAGACTCCAAGTTGCTGGTATTGTTGGTGTACAGATTGTAAGGCGCGGTGAAGGACTGTTTCAACCAATGACTGAAGGTAAGCTGTGCCTACTATCAGTAATGTGGGCACATAAAACATAACGGAGAGTGTTACGAAAGTTTGTCGTCAAGCAATAACGCTCAGTTCGCTCGCCTCTGAACATCGGTATAATGCGTTTTGTTTTCATAAAGACTCGGGTTAAAATGATCTGTTGAAATGTACTTTATATAACACTGATTACTTATTTCAACTAGACTATGCGTCTGGAAGCTTGGATGCAGAGAAATTAAGCACGCACTCGGGGTCAAACTAAACTACTGATTATATTTCCATGAAATTTCATTTTATAAAATACTTTACAAAACAGTAGCATAAAAAACTCAAAAATATGTTTTTAGCACTTACGGTGGGACACAACATTCCAAGTAGGAATGTGGTTACCAGTTGATATTGGTTGCTTGTAAACAGTTACTTAAATATATAATAAAATATCTCAATAAAATACATTTATTTGAAAAATATATATAAAAAAACTCATAACGTCCACCTATAAATACGATGCAATTTTCAAATATTAATTTTGAAAAACAAATAGATCTTGTCTTTGCAAAGTTGGTGTGCATGTGAGAGTGTGTGTGTATATATATACACATACACACACAAATACATACTGTACATACTTACATATTTGACGATGTGTGATTCCTTTTATTACATAAAACAGATTGTTAGCTGAAACAAGATACATAGGAACCCTCACTACTGCGGCAAGCTACACTCTGACATCCTCGAGCTGCCCAGTCCGACTCGCCCTGGTCTGGCATGTAAATCAGTGCGACCAGGGTTTATCCCGACGTGTAAACCAGATTATGCGGCTTAGATTTCCAACTGTCCTCCCTCCCTACATTCAACTATCATCGCTGCTGGATAAGCCGCTGTATCTGCGAGTGCTGTAGCAGCTGTTGTTCCAATCACGACACGCCGCTGTCCCATTGACCTGGGCGTTATCTTCACCGCTACGTTAGTTAACTGTTGGTGCAATGTTACGTCATTGTTAATAGCTTGGAAAAACATATCAACCACAACGTACCGTGAACTGTTATCACTAAAAATTTTGAATTATATATTCATGATAATATTAAGATGTCTTCAGTGTGGTTAATGATGATAGTTTTAAAATTTACTCGCGTTTGGTCATGAAAATTTGAGGCAAAATTTTTTGTCAAAATAGTATGAATTATTACGAATGTACACAATATAACTTTTTTTACACAAAAAAAATTCTTAGTGGCTTGCGGTAGAGCAAACAAAAACTTACAACACTTACATTGAATTCTACAAATTATTTTTTATGTGTAATTTTGACAACAATTTGGTCAGCTTTGAATAAAATGTAATTTTTCTGAACATATAGATTGGCTTAAAATACACATAACTTTATTACAAAGTTTGAAGTTGAACTCTTTTAATGGGAACACAATTTTTTCTTAGCCTTATTGTGGAGTTAACAAATGTCTTTCCGTCAAAGTCTTTTTCCTAGGGTTTATAATTAAAAGCATTATTTTACCGCAGCAATATTTTTGTTATGACAAAGGAATTACTTTTATAGTGTAGGCCTATAGACCCCGATAGTGTTCGAATATTAAATTAAGTCTTGAAGATTTAAAATTTACAAAGTAGCACTGTGTTATTCTCATGTCACGATGTAGTGAACAAACAAAATTACTAAGAAAAAGATTCCAATTATGTTGATCGTTCAGTAGAGTTTCATACATAGTAGCTAGAGACACTGGGAAATCGCGGATAGAGTTGGTTGTTTGCTAGGCTCCAACGTTCTGCTCATAACACTAAAGGTTCTGTATCCGTATTGGCTATAGTTTCGTCGCTGTTTCTTTCTTCAACATGCCCAGTTAGAACTGTACAGGTTCAACACAGATCACGTGTGATTTGCCTCAAAACTGTTGACACGTTTCACAAATTACATCATCCAATAATAGTTGGATAAAGATTCTGTAGTTTATTAGAGATTATGTTGACTTAAAGTATTTTTGCGACTTTCCAGTGTCTATAATAACTGCGTAGAACAATTATTTTTAGAAATATCAGGATAAGCATGATTTATAGGACTTTTAAGCATTACTTTAAGATATTCTGGTTTGTTTTTCGTAAACGTAGATTTCTTGTTTACCTATCAATCGAAAATGAATTTTTCAACTATTTTTAAAAATTATTCCATGTAATGAATTCAAGCGAAACAATTAATGTCAAAATCAATGTAAAGTGAATTATCTAAGGTTTATACGTAGCAAAAGTTGGTGCATTTATATTTTGTTAGTTTTACCCTTTGGAGTGATAGGAAAACCTTTCTAACGTACTAATACATATAGCATTTGCAAAATAAAAATATGATTACCTCAATTAGCGTAGGTAGGTTTAGTATACTGTTGCATGCTGTGTTTCTGAGGGCGGGCTGGATGGGGCCTGTGTAGAAACACCTTGAGGGCTGGCCCATGACTCAAAGCCTGAGTGTCTCACAGTGGGAATCCCGCCGAAACTACGTCATAGATACCTGTCCCAACTGCGTTTTTGCCCTGCGAAGCGGCGTACGTGACTCAAACCACATCCGAAACATGATGAAATATCTAATTTTAGACCCCTGTAATGCGGTAATTCCCCTGCTGTTTTGCCTCGTATATAAGGGCTGAATCGACAAATTGGAGGGAGTTCGCTATTGGTCGTGCTAGAGGAAGGTGCTATGGTTGTGGAGATAGACTGGTGAAGACATATTGGTGGCGTCAGTGTCTACTGTGAGGCGGCAGGCGGCTACCTTCGGAGCAGTGTTGGACGAACCAAGAGGACTGCTGCGGCGGGCTGACAGGCGAAGAAGGAGGTACGCGACGGGAGTCGAACCGAAGACCTCAAGAGTGAAGACAGCGGTGCACTCGGGGTGCTGCGCAGCACACGACGATTCATCACCACGGCGGACTATTAAGGTTGTACACTGTCACTACTTGAAAGACTGTTGATTGGATATATGACTGAATTTTATTGTGATTTGTCGTGTTTAATTAATTGATGGTAGACATTTTTGTGCTTTAATTGTCGAAGTTAATTAACGTGTCTGTGACACAGGAGTAATTGTGTGCATAACTAATTGTGTTGTGATAATTATAGTTGATTACTGTTTTGTGTATTTCATAGCTTTGTGAGCTATTAAACCCAGTACTTAATTAAATTAATTATTTCTAATTATAAGACCTCTATCCCAAAAGAACTCATGGGAATTGCCCACAAATAAAGTTTGTGTTTTCAAACATGTAACAATATTTTATTTAAAACAACAAAATTGAAACTGCATATGAAATGTAGGTGGAAAGAGATCTACTTTATCATCGCAGTAAAATTCTGAACTGCTGGCATCTAGTAGCACATTTTCTGGCAGTGCTTGTTACGTTTTATTGCATGCGTCGACGCAGTTCTAACACAACAGATGATAGCAATTTGTATGTTGGGATGTTTATTATTGCTAAACTCAACAAAGAATCCCAATATGATGGCAAAAATACGATAAATTAGCGTCGCATTGCGGAACGTTTAATTAAAGCAGAGGAACTAAAATGTTTGTGCAACTTAGAAAACATATTGATGCAGATAACTCAGAGCATAGTCGTCGTATTTGCCACGTGTACGTTGTTTACGCAAGTGGCTACGCCATAAGTAAGACTTCTTATGTTTTATTAACACAATAAAACGTAGACTAGAAAACAAAATGAAATAATAGCAGAATTAAATAACTCAACTTTTCTGAAGAACTTTTTTTAAACCAACCGACGTACAGTACAGAAAACTAATAGACATGCTAACGTTTCCTATATTAAACAGTTACCAATTTAAACGAATCGGTCTTAGATAAAATGCTTACATACGTTTCCATTAGGTAAGAAATATTTTGATTTTCAGGAACTATGACACAGCTTAAGTTCTTTACTTTCTGCTGGGTAGTAATTTCTTTTGTAATGTATTTTAAGTACACAGGTTTTCTATGAATTCGTCAACCAAAATTAAATTCATTGGTATTTTTGCCTACCTACATGCAAAGTTTGTACAGAGAGAGAGAGAGAGAGAGAGAGGGAGGGAGAGAGAGATGGTGAGACAGAGTTCAGAAATGTTCATAAGCTTAGGTTTCTATTAAATTTTACATATTAACTTAGTAATGTTAATTAGTTATGTGAGATATAGGTAACAGTTCTTTTATATTCAAGGAATAATCGGCTATAAAAACTTTAGAGGCATTAGTTTTATAGCAAATTGTCTCGCAAGTTGATAATCTTATAACGTTTCGTAATATTTGCAATTAACTGCAGATCAAATACAGTGTAAGTCTTACTATCAATCTACATACACTTCATTGTTACGTGTGTCTATTGCTGGAGACACGATTTTATGACAAAAAGGTTTTTGCACCATTTTTATCAACGCCTTACGTGCATATCTGCGTCTTTGCTACGCGGGTTTCAACTGGCGAATCACGTACGTACGTGGACATAATAGCATTATTCTGATTGGTGCAATCAAATGAGAGAAGTGTCTGAGCAACGACACGCTGCTAGTAACCATGAAGCACGGCTGTTGATGTGCAAGTACAGCATTGAAACAAGATGGCGTATTAATGTTTCGTTACAAACTCGTCGCTCCACCAACTGAAATGTATATACAATTCTGTGTAAAAACAGAAGCCATAGCATCTATTATCTTAAATAATTTTTGGTGGAAAAATATTTTAATCACTAATTTGTACAGAAATGCGTCAAAATGATAAAAATATCTCTCACTAGTTTGATAAATAAAATTATAATTTTTGAAAGTGTAGAGTTCTTCGAAATATTTGAAGGATTGTTTCTGTCGCACATCCTCTTTAACAGTGCTATACAAACATGCCGGTTGTTTTCCAGTGTGAAATCACATTTATGTAACTCTTCTTTCAAACAGCTTCAGCAATATGCTCGGGTTGGCAGCCTTCCACAACCGTCACTCTTGTACGCTCGCTAGTTCATTACAGTTGTTTGAATGTTGGTGTACGTTATCTTAAAGTATAATCACTATGGACATACAAATGCCATGCTTAGAAATACTGGAAAATCGCGAAAATAGTTTTTAAGTCAACGTAGCCTCCAATAAACTATAGAATGTTTATCAAACTGTTATTGGATGACAATTTGTGACACGTGTCAACAGTTTTGAGGCAAATCACACGTGTTCTGTGTTGAACCTGTACAGTTCCAACTGGATTTGTTGAAGAAAGTAACAGTGCTTGAAATAAACGATAACCAATATGGACCTTCAGTGTTATAAACTGAATGAGATTTTTAAATGTTAGTTAAAATGTGAGTTTACATTGGCTCACTGGCTGAGAGCCCAACTAATTACACATGCTTTGCCACTATTGGGCGAGCAGGTTAGTGACCATCCAGGCTTATATAAACCCCAATTTTATAGCGAACTCCACTCGCACCTGGGTGTTCCGACCAGCTGTGTCTCAGCCTGGAGACGGGAATACATCGCAATTAACGAAACGTTGCATTTTTTCACTGTTGTTAACTTGTGTTGTGTGTCTACTGTCTTTTGTTTGTTGTCCACTATTCAATGTTTTTGTCTATTTTCATATTGAGAATCTGGTTCTATATTTGTGTCTAGTGTTGTGTCGATATTCGACTGAATTATATCTCTAGAATTGTTTGTTGTTTAATATAATAATTAATAAAAAAGTAAAAAAAATTTAACTGACCGAATTCCTTTGGGATTTTTTGTGTGATATTTGCATGTTTGTGATAATCACCTCACCAGGCTGTAAGACACTCGTTAGACGTGACATCTATCGTCAGCTGCATTGATCGAGATCTACCAGTAGACTGTTCCTGACTACTGCATTATCGCCATCCTGGTCTCGGGTAGATGTTCGTCCCAATTTCCTCGGCGGCGACGTCTAACGACATTACGGCCAAGCGCTGGGAGGTGGAAGTGATTTCCTGCGGCCGATTATCTCCGCGCTACTTCGATCCTCGGGTTCAGTTGACACGACCTTACTTCCCTCCTCACCCTCCGCCTAGAGCACACTTAGAGTACTCTCTCCGTGCTCCAGAGCTCTGCCCAGCAAGTTGCCAACCATCATGGGCGAATGGCCCGTAAACGCTAATAGAGCGTGGTTCTTTGTTTGTTTTTAGGCTCATGTGTTGCAGTCAAGAATAATGTTGGTCCACGCCAAGTTAAACACTTCCAATGTTACATATATGCTTTGTGCCGTGGTTAACGCAGTAGTTAGAGCACTTACCTCCCACCAACACGCTCAGGACTAGCATGTGAGGATCGTGCCGGGCGATGAAGTTGGTCAGCGGGTTTTCTCGGGGATCTCCCGTTTCCCCTGCCACTCAGTCCGGCACCCTCCACTGTTCGGCCACACATCACGTCATCCTCCAGGCAAGAAGTTGCCTATTGACTTCTAGTAGTAAGTCAGCATTCAGTGAGAGATACCACGGCTCTCGAGTATCATCGTATTATATGTATGCATTCCTTAAACTTACTAAATGTTGATGGTTTCATCAGCACTTACACTGTTCAAACTTTCCGTTTATTTCCGGGTAATTATACGGGAATGGCTGTTTAATTAAACTGAAACATTATTTTGTAACAGCTATACATAATTTCGATTCATTAATCAAACATATGTAATACTGCGAAAAGAACCAAAAAAATAACCGTTCGCGTTATTGTGACCACATTCTAAATAAATCTGTCTCTCTCATATATATGCGAGTTTCAATAAGTGAAACTAGCTACCTTCCATAAATTAACGGACAATTGTGGGGAATTTTTTTACCAGCACCTCTCCGTAAAACAACAAAAATTATTTATAACTGTGCCATCTAATGTTTGTGAGATTTATTTGCAGCTGTTGTTTAGTACTCCTTAGTAACATACAAAAAAAATCCACTAGCATTCGGTACCACTTGAAATACTCTAATGTGCACCAATATAAATTTTAACGGAAACGTATCGTTAATAAACGGAAATTGTGTCCGTAAAAATAAACGAATGTCTACAGTAAATATAGGCCTACACTATGGAATCATACGTAATATGTCCACAAGTCTGCGGACACTTGCATGGAAAATGTCATAAATGTATGGGCCACAGAGCTGTAAATATTACGGATATATTTTAATAACATCACTGGCAAACCTGCAGATCTGTAGAAATTCAATTTTAGCAATACAGGCTTGTCGAGTATGGCTCAGTTCCGTGCGAAGAAACTGTTCTACGGAAACTTCTGTGGGATTAGGAAATAAGTTTCCGTGAATTCACGGAGGTATCCGGGGAAATTTTTACCGGTAACTCCGTGAATCAACGGAGAAAAATTTTCGAAGTGTAACTATTTTGTGTGTTCTGTACAGAATGTTCAAAAATGCAGTACAGTGCAGAGCAGTACACTGAACTGCCCTCAAACACTAGCTAGCACATGGATACTTGCATTCTACCCAGTAGTTATAGACAAATTCTACCCAAGTACGTAGGGATTTTAATTTCTGTTTCTATACATTCCTGATATTGAGAGCGGGTGGAAAATCGCGCAAATCGTTGGTGTCAGAATAGTGTTGAATACAATGCGGTAGTTTACGCCTTTTATTTTGTACGTCATTTATTTGTGTTTGTTAATCTGTTTACAAACTAATGAAGCGTACCAGAAGTCTAACTGACACAATAAAATGAGAACATACAGTTCGGAGCTGCAAACAATTCTTAGTAATATGATAAATAGGTGAATCAATCTCTCTTCTGTAAATCGCCTATTTTTATAGCCAATTGGAATTACATAAGACATACCGCATATGTTGTTCTAACTTTAGCAATAATTTATTTTTTCCACCTGGCAACATTGCTTCCATTACTTCCACGTGTCTTACACACAAATCCTTATCTCGCTGCGAGCGACGTTAGTCTGCTGTCCTCTCCACACCCCTAACTTACAATTGGACACTTCCATCCTCTTCCCCTCTTCTCCCTAGCTCCACATCCTCGCCGACTTTCCATTTCGCTCCTCGCTCTCCCCTCCCCCGCCCCTGTGCCCTCTAAGCTCCAGACTTAGCAGCCCAGTAATCCTCTAGCAAAGACTGTGTGCAGCTCCTTCTTCGCGCCCGGCAAATCTTCTCTCCGCCTGGCAACTCACGGACGCAATTTCCGGCGCGGAAGTCACATAAAACACACACTCCTCCCCTCCCCCACCATCTCCAAGTGTCCCGGGCATAGCTGACCGGCTCTTGAGATCCGATTACTTGAACCCTCCCCCCTTAAACCCCACACTCGACCATCATCTAGTGTTCTGTCTGCCAGCTGTTCTGTGCCGTTCAATGCTTGAGTTCTCTCCGCATTTTGAGCCGGAATCACGTGCCGTCATAAAGAAAGTAAGAATAATTATTATTTTTTAATTTTTACATCTACTAAAACATATAAACGTTTTCTAGAAAGTGACAAGGACGACGTTTGTCACGATTGCACATCTTAATAACGTACGGTCTTTCGTATGATCACAGGTGCAAAAAAATACCTTGGAAAATAGCTCAAGATTTTTTTTATAATGAGAAACTATTAAATTTTGCTAACGTTTCAATCCTGATTCTGCACGCTTGTCCATATCAGTGGCTGAACTAGATTGTCTCAGTCAATTTGCTGCTTATAACATTTCAGTCTTGATTTGTCAGATAAATTCAGGTCCAACACGGACTTTATTTCAATGTATAAACTTACTACAAGTAATCTGAAGTTGACTCGTTAAGTGAGGATATTTCTCAGCCGGTAGGTTTGCAGGCTCAGTCACACACGCCAGCAAAATGGCTCCGCTGGCCAGCAACATGGCGGAAACACGTACCGCCAATCAGCGTAAGGCGGCTGCCCTGCTAACCTGCATACAGGCCAATAGGAAACCTGCAATAACATGCAGAAGCCACACGGGGCTGGTATGAAGAGCCTTGAGAGTCCAATAAGCTGTGAAGTTCACTCGTATCAAATGAATCACATGACATTTCACGTTTGTATTGCAATCTAGTCTGTGGCTTGGTCTGTGCAACACAAGTACCACGTGATCAAAGTGTATAGTCAGATCTAGGATATCCTACTGCTTGCTTTGAAACCTGACCACTGATGTTTGTTTTTATTGCCAACGTAGTGAGACAAATGTTTTGTCTAAGAGACATAATTTTGTGTATATTGTATGGGTATTTGTCTCATTATTTTATTTGTGTAAGTTTGTAAATGTACCGCTGGGAGGTGTTCTTAAGAATGGTGAGGTGGGGGTACGCGCGCAATTGGTCGGTCAGGGACAGAGGCGTGTGGCCACGAGCATGGACAGAAGTAGATAGACTGTTGACGAGAGAGGTAGTTGGGACATGGTAGTCGAAGGAACCTGGATGAATGTAACCGACCATACCAGACAGTGGATGAAAGAGTTAATGTGGAACGTAGGCGTAGTGGGTAAGGAAGCTCTACGCATAATTCTGGTTCAACTATTTGTGGTTTGGCAAGTTTTAAGGACAGCCGGCGAAAGGACTACTCTACGGTTCAGAGCCAAAGGATTTTGGCCGTTAAGGCTCATCCAAGGAATGTCCTCGACAACTGAACAACCATCATTGCAGCCGACGTGTTTTGGAGAGCCGCTGACCTCGTCCGAGTACAAGACGACGGGCGTATTTGACTGGTGGAACTACTGATAGCAAGGTAGGCGTCGGCGCCCCTGAGAAGTTCGTTACAACAGTTCGGCACGGGTATGAGCTTTTAACAATAGCTTCAGTGAACTGTTAACTAAAAAGGCAGATTATAAATGCGTACTCCACCGACCAAGAAAAAACGTCATCCCATAGTGCTGTAGAAGTAACTGTGTGTGATTTAATAAGGAATATTAAATTAATAACGTAACCCATAATTACCGTTTAAAAGTTAATTACCTATGTAAATCCTCAGTTATTTTATATATTGTATAAATGATAGTAGTTAAAACTGCCTCGACCTTTACAACAGAGAGAGCCAGTGTCGACACCACCTGATTCCACCTAGAACCGGGGGAGGGGGGATGGGGTTCAGTAGGTTCAGGTTATTTTTATTTAAAGTGCAAGGCAATTTCTATATGATCGTAAGTGTAGGTTGCTTTCATTTCATGAATGGGTATTTCGTGTCAAATGTTTTACAGTGTAGTGACTGATGATGTCGGACCATCCCCAACCTGACCAGAGCTAGGAAGTACACCGCAGTGACAGAGATATTCAGGTCATCCTCTCGTCACACTGTACAATTGACCTGTCAACTACGCGGTATATGCCTCCCTTCCCCCTCCTCTACGCCTTTATAAACAGCTGGCGTGCAGAGGCGAGTGGAACATTTACACAGGAGATATCTAGGCCGCTACTGTGACCCGGCTGTCTGGTTACTGCAACATGAATTGAGGATATTGTCAGATGTATACATTATATGAACTGAACAGTGGATTGCAGTTCCTAATAGCACTGAACTCTACATATTCATAGCGTCTTAGAATATTTACAAGTTTTAAATGCTTATTATTAGTGGCGAGTGTCGCAAATCGTAGGTACCCCATTCTAACATCAGATCAATCTGTCCGACTCACGGAATAAAGCAACTCATTTGATGACAAAAATATTATGAAAAAAAAACTAAACGAAGTTACGACGATAATTTCATTTCCTATACAAAAGAGACTAAAAATAGTAACTTGATTAGAAGTGTTGAAGACTTGCCTATGCCTAGAAACAGCCGCATAAATTATTGATTATTCTGAAGCGCCTAAGCATTGACTCGACTTCGACCACTGAACATAATAAAATCACTACTGACCTAATAGAAAATTTACTACCAATGAACGGGAATGCCACCCATGAATGCAAAATGCCTGAAATTGCACAAAGAAGATTAAGTGGAATGTGATAACCTAAGAAAAATGAAACAACAGAATATTACGAAATTGAATAACATATAAATTCAACTTGTTTGTGCGATATTAGAGCTAAGAAAATTAACTGCTCCATCTGTAACTTATTTTTGCTTATATTTTGTCTTTTTTTGACTGCATCTTTTGTAAAAACTGTGCTGGATAACTACTGACTCTACGAAGTTTATAGAAGACGTATTCTTACATAGCAAGGCGACACGTGTGGTGTTTGTTGACTTGTAAGCACGGTACAATATTGTGAACTTTCGCTTTTACAAGTAATGTCTACGTACTGACTAAAAAATTTCTTCTAACAAAGTTACTCGCCATTATGTTTAATATATAATGAGATTTGTGACGAAATGTCCTAAGTACGAACAGTAAAATTTAGAGTGTTAAGAGTATTGTGATGATCCATCGGATGTGAACTGCTATCGGATGTGTCGTGTTTGAACTTTATCTGTAAACGTTATAATTTCTGCATCACAACCACGTTATCTGCCATTTTTTTAAAACAGTCCATTGTTACAAGACCACGTGGCTTCCTATGCTAACGTCACTGTAAAGTTTCATCTGTACAATATGTGAAATTGTGTTATTGTGTGTACTAATATGCCTTTATTATATTATGTACTTGAAATGACTAGAGTAATGAAGTCAGTGCGTATTATTTTGTATTCTAGAGCACCAAACCGCAGAGTTTTCTATAATGTTGATGAACTCGCTCTATCACAAAGCATAAATAGACTGTGGATCACTGAAGAGCTCAATTACCAATACTCTTGTAGATCCGCTGAGACAGAACACCACAAACTAATAAATAGGGACCCTGTTTTTCACGATAAGTATTTTGCCCCAGTTTGTTTCAGTGGCTTACGTGCACACCTGTAGTTTTGCTTCATGGTTATTGGCAACATGTCTATGTGAGGTAACGTCTCTCATTTGAATGAGCCAATTACAATAACGTGCCTGCAACACCACACGTCTGTGATTTGCCGGTAGAATCCCAAGGCTCGTGAGAGTTAAGATATCCAATCACTGACAATGAAACAAAACTGCAGATGTGCACGTGAACAAAACAATGTGGGGCAAAATTTCTTTCGCGAAAAACAAGGGTCCCTACGTGTAAGCATAATCCTTGGAAACACAAGTATGTGCTTAAATTTGTAGTTCAGAGGTTTCCTCGACTGGCGTTGCAGCGGGTCACGCGTATTCTTTTTTACGCCAAACCACTTAACTTATTTCATATTATGTTTATCTACGAAAAGAACAAAAAATTTAAACTATGACTTTATGTTTTCAATAATGCAATATGCTTGTTAGAAACGTGATTTTCGGGCTTCTCAAAACGGCTAAAAAACGTTTTCTTAGACTGCTGTAACTCCGAAAAAATTACCTGAATTCGTAAAGTGTAAAGCGCGAAGCATGCGTTGGTCTTTACTTTATACTATCCAAAAATTAAATATCAGGGTCATTGCTAAAAGTCCCATAGAAAAAAAGACTACAACAGAAACCTTGCACGCAGTTTGGTGCGCTGTGAGTAAGGGCGATATGCATCCCGTCTAGCGTAGCACTCTGGTTCTTATCACACCGCTGTTCCCTCGCGTCAAAGGTGGAAATTTGACACCGCAGAGGACTCCTGGGTACAATGGTCAGGAGTCTAATTAGTGCAAAAGCCACTACATATGCCTAGGAGTAAGGCTCGCCAATGTGTTACGTCTCCATTATTAATGTACCAAGTATGTAAGAGTATTACCACATTCCCTACAAAGAAACCAGATCACGTTGGCTCTGTTTTTATAACGGACGGTGTCTCTAGAAGCCTTTAAGCGAATCACTTACCTTGTGCCCACTCAGGCACGGACGGCTGGGCAGAGAAGTGAATCCCATGTTACTTTATCTGCGGTGAAACCGGCTACTCAGTTGGGTAGAAACAAATGAAACTGGGGAAGCCATACGGTGACAGAGATTTCCAGCACATCACTGAACCATTATGTTTCCCTCGTCAGTACATATCAATATACAACATAACGTCACCCTAATTGTAAAACCTCGTAACTCCATTTTGTATGACTGCAGAAAGAAAGAGAGAAAAATCAGTTAACATTTTCTGTGGTGAAATAAAACATTATTTTTGATAACAATATAATAAAATAACCCCGCATATTTACTTTTAACCAAATTTTAGACCTACCATATTGTTAAGATGATTTAAAGAGACAAAAGGCAAAACACAACAAAAATGGAGTTATGAGGTTTTACAATTAGGGTGATGAAACGTGAACGATGTATAGCTTATCTTATTGATTGCTTGGAACAGATAAACATCGCATGTTTGAAAATTGGAGGGTGGACTAGTGTACTATTCATAGAGATTATGGTATATCGAGGGAAAACTTGACTGTTTGCTGGGTTTCATCGCACGTTCAGTTTACCAGAAGATTACTGGCTGTAGCTTGTACTTGGGGTTGTTTCCCTATTTGACTGAGCCAATTAAGAATCCCGCTATTGTAATAGTTGATGGCTGTTATTGGTCTGCAGAAAGCTACGTTGCGTCAGACCTACATCAGCTCGTCATATATGTAGGGCCCGGTAGTTTTCGCAAAAAGATTTTTGCCCCACTTTGTTTCAGTGTCTTACGTGCACACCTGCAGCTCAACTTCATGATTATTGGCAGAGTGTTTTTGTGCAGAGTTATTATTCATTTGACTGTGCCAATCAGCACATGGATAACTGTGACACATCACGTCTGTGATTTGCGGGTTTGACCTCCACATGTTGTATGTTACGGCATCCAATCACTGACCACAAAGCAGTGATGCAGGTGCGCACGTAAGGCACTGATACAAAGTGCTGCAAAAATATCCGGACCTACATATATGTTGCAATCAACCACAGTGTATTCAAGGGTGTGTTGGCACAAAACATTTTCGCAATATTCCATCATCTCTAACTACGTATTCTCGGCCTTCGGGCGTTAGTTGTTTGGTTGTGGTCCCAGGAGCTGCCAGTTTCACTACAGACTACGTAGATTGAGAACCGCTCGTGTTTGACTTGCACATATCTGTTAAATGCTCCATGGAAAGTGATCCAGTTACAGTCATAGAAGTAGTGTTTGGATTATGTGTAGGAATCGTAAGTTTTTGCGAAAATATTTTTGCACCTTTTGCCTAACGTCAACATCGACAACCATGCTTCGACATTATCGGATGTGTGTGTTTGTACAGTAATATTTGACTCTGCCAATCAGAACAAGGTTTACTGAGACATCACACGTCTGTAATGTGCGAATAGAACACCAAGACGCCAGGAGTTAAAAAACCAACCACTGACCGCGAAACAGAGCTGCAGGTATTTCCGTGAATACTTCTTGACCCTAATTGTAACTTGTCCTAAAACTAATTACGGAAATCTTCTTGTCCGAGGGGCCGCGATGGTCGAGAGGCCAGACCCCTCGCCTCCCACCAAGGCGATCCGGGTTCGATTCTCGGTGGGGTAGGTCCCCGGATTTTCACATGTGGGAATCGTGCCGGACGGTTCGGCGGGTTTTCTAGGGGATCTCCAGTTTCCACGCTCTTTCATTCTGGCGCTGGCCCATACTCACTTCATTTCACCCCTCAACAGCACTAAAGACCTCAATGTAAAGAGCTGTCCAAAATCTCTCACTCTCACTTCTTATCCAAAAATACAACGAGTGAAGTTAAGACGATAGGGCTGATTTTAACAGCGAGAGCCGACGAGGGTGAACAATGCGAACATGGAGAAGCATCGGAAAGAAGAGGTGGAATAACGGAAGACCCCTGAGAAAACCCGGGGTCGACTGGTTCTTGCAGGGTGCTTCTTACATGGGAAAATAACGTTCGCCCTAGCAGGGAACCGATTCCTGATTGCCTTGATGAGAGGCGAGCACTCTAGCCGCTCCAGTAAACCGTGGAACTGCCTGCAATAGTTTGAATCTCGCTGACTTTGTTCTTATGTTGTTTTTACAATGATGCCAGTAAGAGTGGAAAAGTGAGCGAAGTTTCTTGTGACGGTGCACGGTATCTTGCAGTAAATGTATCCGGACAGAGAAGCGGGTTCCCTTGAGTAAACTGTGTGTTTCCTGTTCCTGGAACTGGGATGTCGCACATCTCGGCCGCCGGGGTAATATCGCTGGCTGGAAGGGTGGTATTGTAGGTGGTTGGGGGAGGAATGGGACGGAGATGCGACTCGGGAGAGATATTCGGAGCTTCTGTCGACGGGAGGTCGCGGATCAGAGGAGACCAACCTCATTCTGCACCGTCCTTTGGACCGCGATGAATATTCATCCATCCCGCTGAGTGCTTGGCGTCTCTTTCAGTCCTTCTCCTTCCCCGCCTCCACTGTACATGTTCGGAGGATTGCTTCCCGGCAGATCAGTCAGTCCCTTTGTCGCGGCCGCAATCAGCCAGCCCGGGGCGTGCTTCTGGTCGACTTGTAGCTCACAAAACCCTCGCGGCTATAACCCAGGGGTCATCATCGGCGCGGGGTTCCTTCAATGAATTCCCGGCAACTGAAGCTGGAGACACGTCGCTACAGCTGCTGATTTATTGGGGAATGAATGTCGCACCAGCTTATTTTATTGTCTTGCGTGCACGTGTGCTTCATGGTTATTAGCAGCACATCTTTGTTCAGAGGTGTCACATATTTGACTGAGGCAATGAGAGCAAGGTTACACAGACAACACACGTCTGTGATTTGCGGGGAACACCAGGACGCTGAGAGTTAAAAACCAATAGTCATATGTTACATATGTACACATAAGATACTAAAACAAGTTGGTGATAATTTCTCTACATCACAAATCAGTGGTTCTACACGTCGCCTCAAAAGTGACTATGTGGATTTTTGTCTTAACTTTCATTTCAGATAATGTTTTGCTCATTAAGTAAAATCCACAATCTGTCTTATTTTTAATCCACTCGAGGCAATAAAACGGTAAGCCATACGGGAAATACTGTTGTGCAAGTCACAAATAATACCTCCTTAATGTGTAGAGCACAGTTTTCGATGCAGTATTCTTCCCTATTGGGTTTCTAAGTGGTTAACGTTTGATTTAATTTGTGAAAGTATGCCATTGTGAAAATAATATGTTGCTCTGTTCGTATTTTACGAATCAGTTTACTATTTTTCAAGACAGTGTGGCGGGAAATGCTTTTTTTGTTCAGTTTGAGATTCTACAAGAGCCTATTTTTAACTGGCTTGCTGTATTTCTAAAACATAGTTTTGGGTGAGATGTCTTATTTATCACATAAAAATGTGTGTGTATATATATATATATATATATTGTTTGGTCGTCCCTGATTGTTCATCTTCTCGAATAAGTGAACGCAGTTCCCGAAAACTCACATGTTTTATCGTCGATGGAAGTTACTTTTTGTCTGTATTATATTTGTTGCCTTGTCTATGTTTGCATCCATTCCAGTTTCTATTTGTCAATGTTATCCTCGCTGTTCTCGCATTGTTTGTCGCCATATTTTACACTTCTGGTGTTGTTTTTTGTGTTTTTTCTCTGCAACACTTATTCACTCCACAATATTAAACAATGGACTGCTTACATGTAAGTGATTCACCGCAAAGTAAGGACATTTGAAGCCATACCTACTTGTTATTCTTTCAGACAGTTGGTATATTTCAGTCAGTTGTCAATGTCAACAAAGTAGTGTACGTAATAAATCAGTTCATATAGGTTTTGCCAGGTTGAAAAATTTATGTTCGGTTACAAACTAAATTATTTTTCTGTTTTCCTTAGGATTCTGTGTAGGAGCCGCGTCTCTTGATATCTGTGTTGCGTAGTTTAAAGACCTTATCCTCCTGCGCCTTCAGTTTGTCAACCGTCAACACTAATACGACAGCAGCAAGGACTGTAGGAACGTCGCAGGACAGCAATCAACAGACGCTGCTCAAGCCCTGCAGCATAGCAAATGCCTGCACAACTATATTATTTCTCTATTATTACACAATAGAGACACTTTCGTAGCCACAAAAATTACGTTTTAATATGATCCACTTAAAGTAACTTTGCCGCAATGGTATTACGACAACGGCAAAGAAAACTTTGCCTTATTGCAAAACTTATGTAGAAAAGTTATGTTCTGTATCACAATACGTCATGAAAACGTTTATTTTGAAGATAATTCAAGATTCTTTGTAGCGAAGATAGTTCTGTTTTTAAAGTAAAGCTTGTGTTGGAAATACCACAACTGTCTTCACCACAAGGTTGTCAAATTAATTATCTTGACAATAACATATTTTTTTACTATTACTGTAACTTTAAACAAACATTTCCCTTGCGCTATAGTAACTGTGCAGTGGTTTCATTTAAGCAAACATTATATCGAGGAAACGATAGTGTTTATACTGTGTCTTTGACAAATCGTAGCGTATAAGTGTTCACTTGACTGTAAACTGCATGTATTTAGCATTGCATATGTTTAGCAGAACATGGTGTAAACAGCAGGAATTTGTTTTGTTTGTGTATTTTTAGTTGCGGGTCAGAAAGGCTAGGAAACACATTCACTGAAATACTAACTTTATTATAATATAGATCACAATACAGGTACGACATTCAGTACTTTACAAAACTCAAGTGATCGTCCCAATTACGTATATTATATATAGAGGTACGAGTATTGTGCGGATTGATCCGGCGTCAATCTAGACTTCTGGGACATATTCTGAGATTGGCAATAGTCATTCTATTGACTGATAACAGTACAAGTGGGTAGCACGTGACAGGAATTACTTCCATATTTGTTAATGCCTTGCAGTCAACACAGGATTTGTCAAAATAGCTGTCGTTCAGTCACAGTTATGACAGTGAAGAACGTGTTATTGACGTTAAGCCTAACCTGCATTAAACTCACGATATACCCATACCTGTACATTTTACGTAAACTGCAGAAGTTATGTGGCCCAAAGTGTATAAATTACACGCAAATATTTTTGTGGAGTGTATGTGTGCAGAACAGAATATGTTGTTTATTTCATTCCGGTAACATATTTAATAAATATAACACAACTTTTGTTGCTACGCTTGATTAGATTGTTGCCGTAATAACACATTGTTTTCAGAGTATTTCCACACGATCTCTGATTTTTATACAACCTAAGTTATAGTTTTATTAAATATAATATATTTCAAGTTTCATATTTGAATGTTTTTGTGTCTGCATTTTTAGTACGTGAAATGACGTCCATTTACGAAGGTAAAATAATGTAATATGCATTTTTTTATATTTATACTCATGTCTTGCATTTCAACAAAATTATTCTGTAGCGACTTTATGTGTTATAGTTTACTGTAACTAACAGGTGCGTCTTAAGTTTATGATTTGGCTAGATTACTAACAATATATGCATATATATGCACACACACATACATACACATACACTGGCCACTTACTGGAGAAACAGGCAATGAACATGCACGTAGGTAGCAGATACCAAAGTGTACTCTACACTGTGGATTCCTTCCAGCTGACAGGTTCGTGTGTCTGTAAAACTTACGAATCTTAAACTGAATATAATATGCCTACTTTTTACTGAAGCTTAGAATGACTGGTAGACAATACATTTTACTAACGCAAATTAATTTAACTATGCAAATATCAAAATTAATTACTAAGAATAATATACTTAATCAAAATGAAGTAATAATGCAGTCAGTAAATAACAAATTAAAAAAATTATTAGTAATATTTGGAATTGTTTAAAATAATATTTGAATAAAGAAGAGTTTTAAATTAACACAGCTTAAAATAATTACTAGCAATATTCAGATTTGTTTAATTTTTGATATTTTAATAAATAATAGTTTTAATTGAACACAGCTCAATAACCTGGCAAGTTATAAACGACGTTCTCATGCAACGAGCGCTGCGGTGTTCACAGATTGTGAAAGAATGGATACAGGAAGATTAATGACTGGTGACATGAAAACTTTGAGGGTTTTGGGTCGGCAAAGGAAGGATTGGGGGGGGGGGGGATGGTGCTTTGTGCAGAGCCTAGATCAGAGGCAGCGCTGTCAGAGAAGCTGCGTATTCAGAGCAGCGGCTTGGTCAGCAACTGTGGTCGGCTCTGACAGACATCAGCAACACGTACAGCGACCACTGGACATCCTCTTAACTTCGCTCGCTGATGCAGCGTTTATCTGTGGACCAGGAAGGCTGCGCGTACATTTAGCGGTCACGTACGATCACGTCTGCTCGTTCAGCACGTTGAAGCCTGCAAACTGCAAAAACTGTGTACACACGATGCAGAACTCTATCGTGCGATGAAATATTTTGGCATTAAATAGGTGACTTAAGTTATAACAAAATAGAATAAATCCAATTTGTATAGAAATGTTATCGATATGGACCTCTGTTTTTAGCGAAAAGAATTTTGCCACAGTTTGTTTCAGTGCCTTACGTACACATCTGTAGTTGTGCTTCATGGTTATTGGCAGCGTGTCTATGTGAAGTAACGTATCTCATTTGACTGAGCCAATTACAATAACGTTCCTGCAACACCACACGTTGTGATTGGCCGGTAGAATCCCTAGACTCGCGAGAGTTAATATATCCTGTCAATGACCACGGAACAGAACTGCAGATGTGCACGTAAGACACCAAAACAAAGTGGGGCAAAATTATTTTCGTGATAAACAAGGATCCCTAGTTATACCTTAGTATAGAAAAGCTAGCAGTGGAGCGCCTCTAGGTATGATCGCGGTAGAGACCACAAACATGCACAGTTTTACTTACGTGTAGGCAGATCGCCAAAAATAACATGTGTTCTACTGACGCAGACAGCAGTTGTGTATTAGGATCCCACTGACACAGTGATACCACGCGAATTAACTTGCATTTAGTTGATACTTTACTATTGTCTTCAAGCATCCAGGAGGTGTCAAGTAAATCATGAGCCAAGGCCGGTTATTGGTAATGCGCCATTGCTCATATTTGACTGAGCCAATCAGCAGTAGGTTACCGCACACCGCAAGTATGTGGTGATCGAGTAGAACTCCAAGACACGGAAATCATCCAGAAAATGACCTTGAAATACAGCTGCAGATGTGCACATAAGACATTGAAACAAGGCGGTGCAAACATATGTTCACCGGTCCTTATACATTGTTTAAGTAACACGAACTTATAGTGGTATTTATTCTACCGCGTGTCTAAAATAAAATGGGCATTTTTTAAATTGTCCTACACCGCAAGAACGCCGTTAAAAATTGCTTATATGTCTCAACTTGTGCTGTTACTTCACATATCACAGAATAAATAGGAATACAGAATCTAAACTACGCTACTTGCAGAGAATTCAAGCTATACGAAACGGGGGATATGACAGCATAGGCCATTTATATGGTTGGGATATGATTCACCAATAGCAGCTGCAAGCCAGCATGGCAGGAAGATGTACGACCAATAGTGAACTTTCCACGGAACACAACAGCCGATCAGACACAAGGCCCGTCTCTTGAGCCTCGTACAGACAATAACAGATCGAGTACGCTCACATCAAAGACAGCACCTCACCATTCCGCTTCTGGAAACCCTCCTGTTCTGCGACCACATCAGACACGACTGCATTCATTATAGGTAATGTTCTAGGAAATGTTTTGACAACAGCTAGTTGTAATGATCTCTGAAAGTGTTGTACAATGGAAGTGCATGGCTGCATGTAGTAATGTTGATAAACCTCATTGCGATGTAGATATCTGTCAAAGAAAACATCAGATAGGAAAACATAAATAAGCAGATCATGCTTTATTGAACAGGATACATTCACAACACAACATTCCATTAATGAAACCGGTTAAAATGAAACAAGGACAGCAACAACAGAAAAACTAAATTAATGAACGCGCACATCCAGGGCAGACAGCACAGATGTTATGCTTGTTTTTAGGAAAAGGACAAACAGGTAAAAATATTTCGATCACAAAAATATGACACAACGAAGAGACGGAACACCACACGGTTGTATTCCAGACTCAAACTATATGTCCTTTTGGTTTTACACTAACCGTATTGTGATTGGTGTAGTCAAATGAGAACAAATGCACTCTACCGACTTGAACGTCAGGCGTGGAAACCAAATGGTACAAAAATATTTCCGTCACAAACGCGTGTCTTCAATTAATCGTAGTTCAATCGTTTAATGTACGACATGTTACATAGTTTTCCAGAAAATTCTTTGGCATTAATTAATTTGTCGATTTCCTCCTCTTGTTTTTACTTTAAACAGCCTCTAGACTGTATATCCAAGTTTTATCACGGGACACAAGAGCCAATACGCACCAACGCGAACGCAGCACGCGAAATTGAGGTCGCCGGTTCAGCATGTGAAATTATGCCTCGGTGATTGGAAATACGGTGACGTCGACAGAGCGAAAAAAAAAATATATAACGAAGCATCCGGGATGAGTTTGTAATTTTACAGATTCCACGGCACCGGTTCTGCCCGGCGCCTGAGAGAGAGAGAGAGAGAGAGAGAGAGAGAAGGCAGGGGGGGGATAGAAGTGCATGCTGGCCGCAGGACATTCCTGTCTGCGTGGGCAACTGCTATCTACGTCACGTGGGTCTCTAGTACATTCACTACATGCAGTGTATGCCGTATTGTTGCGGTTATGTATAGAGACAGGACATTTTTTAGTTTTGTTTGCCATGCAAACTAGACCCCACATTTCTATGAATATGTGATCCTCAGTTGTTTATTCATATGCAGGCATATTTCAGCAGTAATATTAATGGAGTTGTCAGTTGTAACAACAATGGGAGTAATGCAAATATTCCAGTAATACTTACAAGAATGTTTAATCCGCGCACATACGGAAACACGTGGTTTATATAAAAATGTTGAAGCTGTCACTTTCTGTTAGCGTGCTATTATCATATTAAGAACAACGTATTTTTGTGTCTTTTTCTAGGATTATTTCTGGGCCGTCTACTTCATCTGGCAACAGCTAGTTGTGCTGTAATTTATGTACACAATCTTTATGTTAAAAGTGACAACTAAACGAAAGTTATATTACAGTGTATTGAGAGCAAACATGTAAAGAAAAATTAACTGCTCAAAATTGGTTTTTTAAAGCTTCCCTTCTCAGGTGTTCAAATCAAGTTGGAGTAATTTCTGGTTTGCGGATGTGGAAAATGTATAGCTGATGTTTTTGTTGGCCGGCGAGATTTCTCGGGATGTCGTGATAATTCGCCGGTATGATACACAGAGACACAGAAACATTTCCTGATCCTGGTTCACTTGAAAAAAATTATGAAAACATAATTAAAATTTAATTGAATAAGTTTTCACCTACAGGTTACGTTATTTCGTAACTAATTTAAAAATGTCAAGGTACGTATACACTGTTTTCTAAATCCCCAAGAGACGAAAGATTATTAGTACGCTTTATTTCCCAATTAAAAAATATTGTACTAAACACAATAATGCCCCTACTATTGTTGTTATTGTACGAATACACTAATTTTCAAACAATTATTTTTGCACCACTTTGTTTCGTTGCCGTATGTGAATACCTGTAGTTCTGCTACGTTGTCAGTGATTAGCCGTGTGGTGTCTCAGTAACCGCGCTCTTATTGGTTCAGTCAAATATGTGACGCCTCTGAACAAAGACACGCTGCCAATAACCACGAAGCACAGCTGCAGATGCGCACGTGAGGCAGTGAAGAAAAATGTTGCGAAAATCTTTTCCAGACAAAATCTTGGCTCTACCTATATGGTAACGTTGTGTATGTCGATGTAATAGCTATTTATTCATAAGATACAAATATGTCTGAAGTGCAGAGAATTCGTGTTTGTGAAACAAAATAATTTCAAGGAATTATTCTCTCAGTTTTTCCACTCCGCCCTGTGGTCGGTGTTCGCGAGACAAGGGACCGCCTGTTTCCTCAGCGAGACAGGAAATTCAATAAGCTTGCTTCATGCAGGAACTTGACGCGACGTCGCGAGAACATCAGTAGCGGTCTACGTCAAGTTATTAGATTTGCCTGTCATCTGCTTACTTTGCTTCGGGAACGAGTTACTTAAGAAGAAACAAGAAGAATAGGAGAGAAAGTAAATGGGCATCTCCCGACTGAACGGAAGAGCTGTGCACTCTTCCTGAATCCTGCGTATATTTCGCATGAGGTTACTTAGATAAAAACATACAAATAATGGAAATTCATTTTAACTGAAATAAGATATCCTCTTCCTTGAATTTCGTGTAGTGTACGAAGAAAACCTCGAACAGTAAGTTGGTGGAAAGCAAAATTCTCCACCGTAATGCGCAGCTGACCCGTCCAGCCTTCATCCGTTCACACTTTAAATTACTAAATTATGACGTTGCTGCACCTTGCGCACTAAAATAACAATATTTTTGATGATTTTTGTGACTAACAAATAACGATAACGATTTACTCTTTTCTTATTTGACTTTTATATATTACTTTTTACTAAATATTATTAGAATTTCGAGTTGATGTCCATGAAAAATGTCTGTTGAGAATAATTGTCTTGCAGTTTTGAAGTGCACAAATGTTCATTTATATGCGCAACAAAGCATTATCAAATAACATTACGTTTCTAAAAGGGTTTTATATCTACACATTCACGTTGGCTGCAACAATTTTGCTCGCTCAAGTCATCCAGCGTGTTTAAGATATGTCTCAGGCACTTTACCCGTATTTCAAGAACAATAACTGCAAACTCTGCGGATTTTGGAAGAACATGCCACGTGTTGAGAGTTGCTGGACCGGACGTGTGAGACGTGCTGTGGCGTGGTATGGGAAGTATTGTTTTCTTTTGAGAAACTATTTAAAATGTTCCAATGCGTTTATCTACGAAAAGAAGACAACCTTCAAACTGTGTCCCTATTGTTTTATAAATGCCGTCCGCTAGTTAAAATCATTATTTCCAAGCTCCTCAAAGTGATAAAAATAACTTTTCCACGTTGCTGAAACTGATAAAATGTAAACTTTAAGTGGAAAAATAAATCATAGGAACCTGCATGGGACTTTACCTAATACTTTCCACAAGTAGGGTCATTGCTTGAAGTCTCATTGGAAAACTGTTTCTACGAGAACACTGCGCGCTAGTTTAGTCCTCCGCGCCTAGAGGCGATGAGGTGTTAGTTGGACGTGTTATGTTTAACTTATCGCCATCGACGTTTCCGTGCCTCAAACATAAAAAAGCTAGTGTCCACTCTCTTCACATCTGTGAGACAAACGTAAAAAGATCGATTTGCAGTTGAAACGCGTATACATAAAATATAAAGAAGTAAAGTAACTTCAACAGTATCTAACAAACCTATATACGTATATTCGTTTGTTTTACTCGTAAAGTTAGGCTTGGCATGCTTAACTTATAGTGTGTACATTCTCTTGGATCATGACGCAGCCATCTTCAGTGGAACACACGTGGACTTAGCTGTGGCAATCCTGTAAACAGCGGTCACATACCCAGATCTGTATGTGTTATCACGGCTTGGCTTTGTCTGATTGGTCTGTATGTAGCACAGACAAGCCAATCAAAGGTAGACGTTGATGTGGGAGAGTGCAAAGCAGTTGTTATATGACCCTTGACTGCAGAGTTGACAGCGTAAAGTCACAGTCTTCCACAAGAGACGCCATGGTTGAGAATAGTAATCTGAAAACTTCGCAGTTATACTTGATCACAAGATAAACTTTGTAAACACTCGTGGATCTGAATATAGTTTACATATGCCTTGCTATTTATGTGATGCTGTCTAGAGAGATCAAGCCCGGTCTACGTAGCGTAGACGGTTAGGTGGTAGTCTACGGCACGAGAGATCCTGGGTTCAAATACTGACTCAGGGATGGACGTTCTGTTGTACCTTCACCTTACTTCATACTTATTAGCTCTTAAGACATCGGGGTTTAAGGCCGTCAAACCCTCGCACACTTACTCTAGAGTGGTCTGAGCCAACCAGAGGGGAGGGGGTCCGGAGATATTCCCCTGGGAACATTTGGATTTCAAGGTGCAAAATATTGATTTTGAAGCTTTTTTCCGTGAGGTAAAAAAGAAGGAAGGGGTTGGACATCATTGACCATTAATGCCAAATATTTGGTTGATTATTAGGCAATTACAACATTGTAGTTTTTAATCCTAACAGTTAAATTTACACAACTTGTGAAAGTAAAACGATAACATTCATTACCTTCCAGAAAAGTAATGATTGTTCAAACATTTTCTAATATATTTAAGGGGAAGGGGGAGGGGTATTCAACCCTAATCTCCCCACCTGGATCCGCCACTGGAGCCAACAAAAATGCAGTAAATAATTGCAGGTCAAATAATGAAACAATAACAACTCTGTTCAGCTAGCAAGTAAGAAATATTATAAGCAATATTTTATTTTGCGTACATAAAGGCCATTTATTTCGTAACTAAAAATATCCCCCCTAATGTACACCTTCTCTCTTCCCTTGCGAGCATGATAATTTCTCTCTGACTATTTTGTTGAAGTGACTTGATAAGAGCTTTATTCTGGGAGTAGAAAGACTGTCCTCACGTATTCCCTCTGTCTGAGCTGACCGAGACAATTGCTTCTGTTGTTTGACAGATGACAGCTTTGTGTGGATAAAACCTTCCAAAGGAAGGCGTAATCAATAGCGTCCCATAAAACACAGAACGCTTCATATCTCTTTCAACTGTCACTCATTCTGGATGTCTTCTCCAAACCTTACTTTACAGATTGCTGATTACTGACATCTGCCTTCACTAACCAGAAAATTACAGTGACTGATGAATTTAATGCAAGACCTACAACTATTAACAAAAACGTCACAACAATACTGCAGCACGTTTACAAAAACGAACAATCCATCTGAGTTGGAATTATCCAGGTACGTAAGCTATACATTTTTTCAAGAGGTAATGTTGCAATGTTGTAGATAGAACAAGCTTCTGAAATATAACAGCATTCTAGCACTACACAGATCCGTCTCATTGTTGTCAGGTTACATATCTGATATTAAAGTGATCCATTTACTCAATATTTCAGCATCTCAAATGTTACGCTAAAAAATTTAAATATAATAAACATGTGATCTTTGAATAATACATGCAGTGAGGGTTTATGACTAACTGAAGTCATTTGTTTTTAGATAAACTTCATTGGCAGCAAATGGTGTTAGTTCGCAGACAACAGTTCTTGTACTTAGTCTGTTTATGCAACTATGAGCTGTTTGAGAATCATTTCGCTACTAATGGCGTACATCTAAAATATCACTTCACTAACAATAAACACGTTAAAATTATTTTACTCTCAATAAATAAGTTATACAGATTACTCCTGCGTGTAAACATATTCTACTATTATTTCTCAACTAACGCAGCGAAAGTTGAATTATTTATAAAAGCAGTATCTTGTTATATTTGTAAACTATAAAATGTATCAATATATCTGAGATGCTAATAATTTCTCATGAAAAAAATTGGCAAAAATGTATTATGTGGTAGTATTCATCATAAAAATAACGATATGCTAATTTATTTATTCTGAAGGTGCTGAGACTAAAATAGTTCGTAATTTTACCTGTCTACCAAACACTGCTTAACTTTTAAAATTTTATGAAATTTAATAAACAATAAATTAAAAGTTTTAAGATTTCATAGTGATCGTGCTAGAACCAGAGATGAGATAAATATGCATTTCTCTCATCTCTGGTTATAACATATCAACGTCCACGCTGTTACTACACTTTGCTTGAACAAATTGTAAAAACTCTCCTGCCTCGGTGATGTTGAAAACACTGACCTACTTTACGGTATCTTTGGAATAGCACAAATATTTTTTTTATTCAAAATGGCTGAAATAGCTTAAAATTATAATATGATAATGTTGAAAACAATACAAAAACTATATATATCCTCGACAATCATAAAAATTACAATTACGTAGAGCAATTGTTTCATTTTCGGTGTAAATTATTTTACTTCATTTTTGTTCGAGGAGATTACATTATACTTTGACACGTTTAAATTTTCAACAATTAAATCATACAATAGTTTTTTACGGAAAAAAATATTCCGTTCGACTTGTTGAGGTTGAGTGGTGTTTGATACAAATATAATATTGTGAATTTTTGTTTTCATTCAAGAGGTATTTTAATAAATAACTCGTATTTAATACATAGCCGTGATTGTAGCAAGCGCAGTAAATAAACGTAAGCTGTAGCGTCTCATTGGAATAATCTCTGAGACCATTGGTCACTTATAAACAATGTTTAATATCACTTTACCCTATAACAATGCCAGTGTTAGCCGGGAAAAGGCAAGAGCACTTAGCTCAGCGGAGATGCCAATGAATTTTCGCAGCACGCACGCAGCTGAAATCCAACTAATCGAAGCTCCATTAGTCACGTGCGCCCTGCGAGCCACGGGAATTGGCGAGGGGAGGCAAGGGGGGGGGGTTCCGCACGTAAATAGATGACTGGAGGAGGAGAGGTTGCCAGAGGGTTGGGGAGAGGGGAGGTAATGACCAGGCAGTAATATTAACGAGTGCCGACATTTCTAACCAATTCTCTACCACCGCTATTCCCTTCTTCAACAACTGGCTTTGGGAATTCATTCCCCAACCACGGATACTGACATAGAATAGGAAGGAATACAGTGGCGAATGAATGTCGTAGCAGTGGCTTTCATGCCAGCGCGATCGTCGGATATTTGTTACGCGATGCATTAGACATGAACCTTGTGTCTGTCTGGTTAGGGAACATGATTTTCTTGGAATATTTTCTGGTAGTTTATGTTTCACATAACGCAATATTTTTCAATATCTTACGTGTACATTCCAAATAGCAAACATCAACTGGTCCACTTGTGCAAATCTGATCGTGATAAACAGCCCACAGGCAGTAAACATTCGGAATGCACGCGCGGCCACATGTGGCATACATGATGCATAATTAAATTGCCCACACATTAACCACAAGAATGTACCACAAGCACTCTTATTATACTCAGATGCTTGTAGGTTAATTTGATAATCTGCTTGGGGACCGTATACTGAAATATGTTAGTCCTTTTAAACTAAGTTGCCCACATTAAAATTATTTCAGTATAACTACAAAGATATTTCCTGACATGGCTTGATTAACAACCATTCCATCAAAAGTGGACGATCATACTAGCGAACGTTGGTCGCTTCTGCCAACATTGGCCAACTGAAAAATGACTGTATTTGCTACTAGGGGTAACTCTGCTTCGTTGTCAATGATTGGATGTTTTTAAATCTCAGCGTCTTGGTGCTATAATCAAATCACAGACGTGAGTTGTCTCAGTAACCTTGCTCTCATTGGACGCCTCTGAGAAAAGATACGCAGCCAATAACCTCAAAGCACAGCTTCATACGTGCAGATAAGACAATGAAATAAGTTGTTGCAAATTTATTCTAACCAAAAAATCAGTGACACTACCAATGTGACAAAAAAAAAAGAGTAATCTTATGAACCATTTTTCCAACTTTATGAGATGTGTTTTACCCGACTGAAACGTACTTTCGGCCCTGCTCCCTGAAATATAAGTTTCATACGTATGACAGACTCAAGGAATTACGCTGAACGAGTGCGTCCCTCAGAATGCTTGCTCATAAAATTGGCTGAACTTGTTACCACGATTTGTTCTGACTCCCGAATGCTCGGTAAATTATTTAAGGCTCAGCAGCACATGTCACAATGTATTGTTATATTTTGAGCATAGTTTTCAACTTATTATGTTCACCTTACGCTATACACGCTAAAAAAAAATAGTTCCTAAATTTGCCACACGTGCGTATAAGAACGCTAGAGAAATATGTATAGTACTGTAGATTTGTTTCCCAGACGTTCATTGTTGCACTCCTAAACTTTTTTTTGTAAAACAGTCAAATGTATACTAAAGTTACCAGACTTGTATTGTACTAATTTTAAAAGTTTGCATATTTACAAGGCGGAAGTATGGTAACTGTCCCTTATTGCGTTTAGGTTAAATAGGAAGGTTTTTTACAGTGTACAGTAAATGCATTCCAACTGAACTGTTACGTAGTCCTTAACCAGCACAACCGATCATGACAGTAACTACTGTTGGACAACAATGTGGATTAATTATTATGTTAACATTTGTGATGTAGTGCTTCTGGTGTACCGCAAGGTAAACATACATTCCTCTATAATTACACATTTCACATTTCTCTTCTCCGAGTTTAAATAAGAAGCGTAGACAATAAATAATAATATGGCGGGTGATGCTGAGCACGTAACATTAATACATGTTTAATTAAGGGCGGACCAAGTATCTATTTTACTTTCCTCTAAATGCAGCGAGATACCACATATCCGCTCTTTGCTGCGCTAGACACTCACTGCAACAGATGCAAAGGAAATAACTCACATTAAGCGAGACAAGTTCAAACTCATTTACCGGAGAGCATATCTGCCTCAACGAAGCGAGGTTACACTGTGGCGAAGCACTGTCTTGAAATAAAGAGAGTTACATTTCTTTTTTCGTATAGCAAATTTTTTCTTATACGACAGAAAGAGGTGCTACACATTTGTGGTGTTTTCCGCAGCACAGTAACATTCGCTTGCAATAGTGCGTGTCCACAAGAAAGGATCAGATTGAAATACTAACCCAGTGCAGGAATCGTCCAATATTCACATTTGTTTATTGAATCTGCGCAAGTAATTCAATGAAGTATGTCAACAAAATTTGTAAACACAAGATACCTTACAAATGTACTAAAAATTATGTAATATTTCTCGAACAGTTATGTAAAATGCTATATAAATAAAAATCCATAATATACTAAAGTTTATTTTAGCCATTTTCCTTTTATTTTCACTGTGAATATTGCACGGTACCTAATTCATTATATTAGTTACGAAAATGAATATTTCAGGAGTTCAATGGCCTGTTTGTTAGAATCAACTGTCCTATGCACACTCGAGGCCGCACCATCTGGCCATCTGCTGCCACTCGCTAGGAACAACACACAATGTACGATTAGGCAGGGCTTGAGCATGCATAGGACAACGGAGTCTTGCATGGGGTCATTGAACTTGCGAAATTTGTCTTTCTTTAATTATAGTGCGTAATTACGACATCATTTAGAATGTAACTACTACTCGTTTCCCTAATGGCTCATTATACTAACCACTACGCTAATTAGGGTTAAACAAATAATTTTCTTCAAACATATAGTACTTACTTTCGTTACTATTGAGGTGTCTTACTTCGTTCCATTGTGACTTCCGTTCATGAGGTATGCTAAACTTGTGCGTATTGCGGATTGTTGCAACGTTTATGTTTAAGGGGTTATTAAATGTTAAATGACTTTAAGGTAGTTTGGTTAAACGGGAGTTTACTCTACTAGAATGACAGGTACTAGGAAAAAAATGGTTACAATATCTTATATTAATTTTGGAAGGGAGCGCAATATTTCCAGTTATTAATATATTAAATTAACTGAAGGGTTGCTGCCACCTTACTATATCCCGCGAACTTATCGGAAGCTGGATTGATGAAGCAGACGGCATCTACTGACGAGCACGACCCCGCCTGGACTTGAACCCCGAGCCCCGGAGGAGAGCTGGACTGCTGTTGATAGGATGAGTGCTGGTGGGTTACAGACCTAGTTTACTTGGTAACAAGACGTTATATCGGCGTGATTGTCCTCATTATTGCGTAGTTTACTGCACATAACTCTATATCACTGTATATATCTGTAGGTATATTCCTGTATATAACTGTATGTTATTGTATACAACTGTATATCAATGTATATCACTGTATATAACTTTATTTCACTTTATATCACTTATATCCTTGGTTTCCCAACGCTGGCCTAGTTGCTGCCTGAACGTCTCGCTGTCCGGCCTGCTAGGCGGACCATATCGTAACAGGACGATAATGTCATCTCACGTGTGTTCGTGAATCTTTACTGACGTCTGTGTGTTTAACTTTACAGTGAGGTATAGGCACAGTTAATGCAAATATACTAAATTCGTGACACAGGTCAGTGAATATTTTCTTACACAGAAGTCAACGTGTCGTGAATGTGACAGCTCACGACTTACTTTAGTTTACTTAGATGTCAACAAAGAAGGCATAGAAACACAAGCAATATTTATATTTCTGCTGTTGTGACATATTACTAATATTTTGCTAAAATCGTTCCCATTAATGTTCGTAAAATGTTCTTAAGTAAAAACGCGTAATTTATTGTTGCAGCGTACAAAGAATTTCACTATTTCAGGCAAAATTTTTATTACTTTCACAAAACCAAAAAGTTCCCAAGTAAGCGTGGAAGTGAATATTTTTTCTGAAAAGTAACAGTTTATAATTTATTGCTTGTTCAGGTAGAAATTTTCATTACTCGTTTGGCTTATAAAAGTAAAATTAAATAAAGTTAAAAAACCTTCTTTTGTGTAAAAGTGCTTTCCACCGGAACTCTTACCTACGATAGAAGCACGAACCACTTAACTACGAGAAACAATATTGCGATACAATTTTCTTCCAAAGAGTTTGAAAGTAACTGTAGATTATCATTTTTTAACGTCTCTCTTCCCAGTAAGAAGCCCCGAGTGCTTCGACGGACCTAGGAACTTAAAATACCACTTGAAGTAGGACGATATTGTTTGCCCAGCTAAAATAGTACTCAAATTTCTTCCCACAAAGAAGCTTCTGAACCACTCTCCAAATTAAAAGAGGTTGGCGGAGGGAGAGAGAGAGCAATATTTTATGAACCGAGCTGTATTACGATTAGCCGTGTTCTTTTCGTCGGCCTGGCATCTCCAGACGCTCGGTTGTTGACCCACAATGCTCATATTGCCAGATGGTGGACTTCCTTCTGCAATAAAAATAAAAGAGAGTGAGAAGGCAGAAAGGAATGCATGTGTGCGTGCGTGTGTGGACAAGGACAGAAGGATATTAACTGCAGAAAAATTCTATGAACGTTCTGGGAAGAATTCCAAGGCTCCACTGTATTTTTACATTCAGGATCTTTTTTTTACCTCGATAATCTTTTCTATCCTCAAAGAGAGATGAGATGTCAAAAACTACTTTTTGTAAGCCTATTGTCATTATAGTTTGCATTTTTGAAATATTTTGTGTAGTAGTAATCCGAGAAAAGTAAAAAGAGCAACACTATTTCAAAAACTAATGTTAGGTAATCGTAAATTTTAAATTTTCTGAAATAAAACACACTTATAAAATGTTTAGTTACTTTACAGTGTTGATGTTCTTCGTATAATGGTTGTTACAGTCACACAGTAAAGATGTTTCATAGAAATGCAACATGTGGATGGCACTTTATGGTATTTTACAATTCAGTAAATAATATAAATAAAAAAATAACTAAATATTTAACTCTGATTGAAGGCGGAATGTAAAATAAGAAAAAATCTCAGAGTCAATATTAATATGTGAGTTAAAGTGGAACATATTGTTTAAACAGTTTCTTAAAATTTAGTGCCAAAATTACCATTCGTAAGTGTCTATAAATAGTACAATGTTTTTTTTTTTTTTTTTTAATTTCGTAGTTTAGTTACATTTCAATATTGAAAAGTCACAAGATCAAAAATTTGCTCTTATAAACCAATTTTAAGATAATTTTTGGTTTAAACAGGTGACCTTTCTCTTTATTTTTTTAAACTCCGTACGTACAATACATTCAACTTTCAATTTCTAATTCCTTACTAAAACACGGCAGATTTGTCGTTTAATAGTTTAGGGCTTAAATAAACTATTCATATAACTTAGCAATGGTTCAAACTGAACTCAGCGACGAAAAATTAATTTAATGTACGCATATTAGTTTCTTTGCTGTGTTAATTAAAATTGTATCGTACTACTACTACTACTCTTTCTCAAACGACAGTATGAATGATAAGACCGGTGCACAAATGTGTTATACATTAAGTATTTTTTTGTCGGAATTGTTTCAACGTTGTTATCATGTACAACAATATTGTATTATGGTTATAAGCAAACGTTTATTTGCTTTCGTCAGTTGATGCATGTAAACATATATGTAGATTTCTTTTGTGAAATTTGTGACGATGTTTACAGTTCAAGGTTGTTCAAAATATCTGTAACCATTTCCTACATTTTAAGTACGTTTTATATTTTTGCGATATTTTTTCAAGTACTGGTAAGACAAAAGTATAAAAAAGGAAGAACATGAATAAAAACAGAGAGATTGTCAAAGTTGAAAGTTTGTAAGATATACAATGTAAATTTCTAATTTGCGATCCATTAACATGTTAATCTGAATCATACAAGAAATGTTAAATACACCTATATACGACGTAGAAGTTTCATGGAAATTCATCGAGTTGTTTGCACGAATTTGAATTTGAAATTTAATGGCAAAATCCAAATTAAAAGTTGACAAACACCAAACACGCACTGAAGGATTGCGGATAGTTTGAGTAACTCCAAGAAACACTTAAACTATGCATACTATTGTGTCTAATTATTATTTTTTAATAAGCGCTGCTAAATTTTTATTACTAGCATGTTCCTACATACGGTTTAAAATGTGAACATGCCATTCATAAAAAAAACTTGAAACTCAGAATAAAATTATGGCACATGAATAACCTTTAAGAATATTCTCTCTGGCTACAAGAATATTAATGCCATACGGTAAATCGTAAGATACGACGAATATTTGCGGAGCGCACGGTTAAATTCGGGTATAATATTTACCGCAGAGAAAAATCACACAGTGGCTTACACTTAAGCATAATTATGTAGAGGAATACACGATTGTTTAGTTTCCTTTACTTATCTTCTACTCGTCACTTAGCTATGGGTTACCGCTATGTTATTATGCACGTAAAGACTATAAATAACATAATTTGAATAAACTTTAAACAAAATTGTACATACTTATAATAGGAAAATAACGTTTCTGCAGTTAATTTGTGTTCATTGTCTGTCTTCAGCCGTAATTTTTACTATCCCATTATTATCCTCGCGTGCTTTTGTCGTATGGTGCGTCGTGAATATTTAGTTGTGTAATTTTTATAGCTTTTTTACTGGAAAATTTCCCGGAAAAGAAATAATAAATATTTGAGGAGTTTCCTTTATTTTGTATATATTATGTATAGTTTTGCACTGTTCATTTTTTGTCTTCACAACTCTTTTGTAGTAAAATACTCCGTTTTAATTTATTGTTTTTTTTCTGCTTCGTATTGTGGGTGTAGTAAAACGTAAATACTGGATATGTTTATATGCAATAATTTCTGTGTATGTGGACGAAATAAATGTTTTATTTCAATTTGTCCATGTTTATTTTATAACTTTACTGGACGTTTGTCTTGTCGGGATAGCAGTGCGCGTTCTGGAAGCAAGGAGTACGTATTTACCTACAGCACACACACCACCCCCCTCCTTCCTAGTGACCGGCGCGCAGTAGATCCGGGCCGGAACTGGGCCAGCAGCAGTGAGCCCCGCTGTTGACACCCGGCCGAGCGACAGATCGATATGCTCAAGTGGCTTCGAGACAATCGATAATGCTCCGCTTCTGCAGGCGTGAGTATCGCCACCTCGCCGTGGACTCGCCCTAACAAATCACGACACTCGCTGGCAACACTTATATATATAATATGTGTGTGTGTGTTTGTAACGTATGCGAACCCATACCATTCTTACAATCGTGATGAAACTTTAGCGAGTTATTGTGCAGACACCTGCAAAGGTTTACGGTGTAAAATCTATATAAAAGGAAGGTTGGGGCAGAAAGTGGCAAGGGGGATGGGTCTTCCAAAAATTAAGTGAAATTTTTTTCCCTAAATGTTTCTAATACGGTTGATATTAATTACCAATAACATCATTTTTTTACCATTGAGAACTTTCAAAATCGTTTGATTTAGATTTCATTCGTTTGAAACACAACTTAACACGTTCAATATTATTAAAAAATTCACTTCTCATATAAAATTTAAAATACAGAAAATTTACAAATTTTCGTAAATTATGTTTAAAAAATTTTTAAATCAATTATTTTTTCGAAAAATGAAGTTTTTGAACATACATTGAAATCTTAGTTACAAATGTTACTAATTACTTATGACAATTGGACTACTTCGTCTGAACTTGTGCACGACTCAAAAATGCGTTAAATTGAAAACTACGTGAACCAAGTCTTTAGTTTAAGCACCACGTGCACCGCATTATTACATCTGGCATGTGTTTACGTCTCACATCTCAGCATCTCAAACAACATAGTAGTACTTGTTCTGCATTTGGAGACTGGAAGATGAATCGTTGTATGTTTACATCTAGCATGTGTTTACGTCTCACATCTCAGCATCTCAAACAACATAGTAGTACTTGTTCTGCATTTGGAGACTGGAAGATGAATCGTTGTATGTTTACATCTAG